>OY769907.1:21047680-21197680 GCA_963669185.1 Dyspetes luteomarginatus | reverse complement strand
GGCTTTCATGTTATATAAAAAAATATATAATGTTTAAAAAAATTGATAACATGATTCTTTTTTTGAATAAAAATTGTTTTTTTTTTCGTTATTGCTTAAAAATTATTGCATCATGTACGTCGTGGAGTCGGTTAAGATATACTCATAGACCCTTAATTCTCCAATTATTTCAAGTTAATGCTGTCAATTTTAAGCTAAAAACAAATAATATACGTAACGTATTATAGATATAATAATACGAGATATAATATAAACTTCCAAGTATATATTCAACTAAGAATCTGTCCAACCTCATAGAAAAAAAATAAAAAAACAAAATCCATCGAACTCGGATTTTTTGAAAGATTTATAAATTTATTTTGTAAATAAAAAATAATCTTCATCGATAATGACAAAAATAAAGCAAAATGAAAAAAATAACAAAGTGTGAAAATAATTTTATTATCTTTTTTTTTTAATCCCTCGGATAATAAATTAATTAATGTATCGGTGGGGTCAATGAAGGTTATCATTTCAAGTTTTCTTTTTTGTTTTCCATGACGTGGCGTCAAGACGTATTATCACGACTCTTGATATCGTTAACACTAAATTTGATTTATTTTTCATCAGCGAGAATTAATCCTGAAATCTGACAATCTGCGGGAATAATTAATTTCTAGTCCTGAAAAATTTAACGCCGTTCATTCATTGACTAGCAATAATTATGTCCATTCAATAAAAAATTAGCAATTTTTTTTAAATCGATTATCCATTCGTAGAGATTTTTTTTTCCGATCTATTTGCTTAACAATATTCGTTTATTTTTGTCAAAAATTGCCAAATAATAATTATTAATGAAAAATATGTTGAAAAAAGAAGCCTGAAAAGTGTAAATGCCCTTGAAAATTTTTCAACCTTTCGAACGTTTTTTATGTACTCTGGAATTAAAAAGTTCAAAACTTTCCTTTTTTTTGTTCCAGAGAAAAAAAAGTTATCCCTATGAGAAAGAAAAAGAAAAAGGAGAGAAAGCAAATTGGTTTGTGCGAGGCGAAAAAAAAGAAAAAGCATAAATTTTTTGTTTTCAAACTCACCAAGTACATCCGAGTTGACGAGTACACTGCACGAGTACATTGGGGTAACGAGACGTGGTCTGCGTTGATTAAGGGCTTTTCTGCAGGCTTCCTTGCAAGCTGACATTAATTGTCCACCAAGATGAGCATGACTCTGTCCGCCATTTTCACCAGAAGAAAGTTCAAAAATTTGCCATTTCTTGACGACGAAGCAAACACCCATCATGGGCTCTTCGCAGAGTGGTCCAGCGAGTGTCGCGAGTTGAAATCCATTGATCATGCTGCTATCATAAATTGAACGTAGATCATTTGATTTGATTGGACGTTCCCAAACGGATTTACGTTCGTAATCCGTTTCGTTGATTAATATATTAGAGCCACATTTTCTCGGTCCAAAGGACCATATTTTCTCAATAACATCAGCATCCCATTCGCCATATTGAAAAGCATCTCTGAGTTCATTTTTAAATGTATCCAATGACTTGAGTCTTTTTTCACTAATTAAATTTTCATTAATTCTCATATTTGCAATGTCAATATTGGTATCATCATTATTCTCATTACTCGTTATTTCTCTGCAGCCAAAGCGTTCCCAATGAAGATCCAATTCTTTGATGAGTTCTCCATTAGCCTCTAATAATTTGGTTATTTTTTCCGGCAAAGGTTTAGCATCGATCTCGAAGCAACATTGACGATTTGCTGTCCAAGCCTCGAGCGAGGAAATTTCATTTTTTTTCTCTATCGCCTCGTTCACCATGTCAACAGTTGGTGGTGGAACGACAGTCTCGCGAAAATATACGATTGGCTCTGAGACGTTAACATCAACTTTTCCATAATGAAGCTTAAGATCTTCGAGACATCTTTCTAGATGAACTTCGCCAGCTGTGTTAAGAACAATCTCGCCAGTCTCTTGTATGTGCATCGTAGCGCAAGCATCAGCCTGATTTAATAATTTTAAGCCAGCTATGAGCTTTTGCAAATCATTTGGATTTTTTGGCTCAAGAGCAACTCGAAGAATTGGGACTGCGAGAGAAGTTAACTCGGAGAAAGATGGACATGCTATTGTCGTTGAGAGAGTTGCAGTTTTAAGCACGTGATCGTCCAAGCCTCCAATTCCCAAAACATTGCCAGCTGGCACCTTTTCTATACTCTCAAGTTCACGTCCCATTAAAATATAAAGCTTTGAGACTTTGACCCTTGTGATATGCCAGCCTTGACTTAAATCCCTCAATGATGATGGCGGATCGATGTATTCGCCATTTTTTTGCCTCTCCAGGGCTATTTGAGGATTGTGCTTTGGACCGAGAACATATAACTCGCTTCCTTCTCTCAGTGTGCCTGAGTAAACACGAGCAAATGCTATGAGAACGTCTTCGGGTTCTTCGATCTTTTCTAGCTCTGTGTGATCGACCTTTTCTGGTACTGTTTGATCGATCTTTTCTGGCTCTGTTTGATCAATTTTCTCTGTTTGATCGATCTTCTCTGTCTTTCTATGATCGTTCGATTTAACTTGAGGTTTATCATCTTTCGTTAAAATATCAAATTCACTCGATGATAATTCCATTGTTAATTTTTTCGCGTGTCTTTCTCTCGCTTTATCGCATCTCTCGCGAAGCTCCTCCTGCGTCATTGGCCTCGTACGATATTCCGGCAATGATTTTCTCTCAACGCTAAACATTTTCGAGATAAATGCTATCGTTGGTACTTCCGGTGATGCTTTACATGCCAAAAATGCATTTTTTAATTCACGAGTTTCATCAGGCATGTTTGAAAATTCTCCATTACCGCTCATGAGTCTCTCAATTTTATCGCTCTCGAGACAATTTGGCGATGGAATTTTTTCGCTTATCATATCGAGACATGATTTAGCCAATGGTAGCCATTGTGAAAAAATTGCCTGCAGCTGAGCCCTCGAATCTGTAACTCGCAAATCTCTCGTTGTTAATTTAATATCCATTTTAGTGATAATTTTAATAATTTTATCACGATCTTTGCGTATCATAATTGTATCATAGAGCGACCAAATATTCTCAAGTATGAGAGAAACGAATAATGGCTTTTTAGCTTTTTCCTGAGCTCCTTTTAATATTCTTTTTGCTTTCATACTCATATAATAATCGCCCCAAAGTGTTTTAAGCAAAACAGCCTCGCTAAAGCCTAATTTATTTGATAATATTTTTGCAAATTCAGCAATACCAAAACCCCAGCCATCTACAGCGCTACTGAATAATACATTTCCACGCTCCGGAGAAAAATATAAATTTGAATCATCCGCTTCTTCGAGTATCGATTGCCAATCGTCGATCGAACTTTGCTCGCCAATTCCTCTTGTCTCATTTCTATGAATCGTTTCTTCCTTATCCTCACGTTCCATTATGTCGCTCGCAAATAATTCCCCCATTACTGCATTAACTTCCTCCAAAACTTGGGTCAAGTGTACGTAAGCATCGAGTGGTGAAAGTTTCATCTCAATTATCAATCTATCGAGCTTATTGAGCACGAGAACTGGTTTTAAACCCTCGTTGTAAGCCATTGAGAGGACACTTCGAGTTTGGGCGCAAACACCCTCGACAACGTCAACGACGACTATTGCACCGTCGCATAATCTTACCGCTGTCGAAACCTCCGATGAAAAATCCACGTGACCCGGTGAATCAATCAAATTTATCAAATACTCGCAATTCTCATTTGCCCAATGATAAAGAGCTATACAGCTCGATTTCATTGTTATTCCACGTTGTTGCTCGTCAGGACGACTGTCGAGATAACGAAGCTTACCAGCTAATTTACTCGATATTATTCCATTACTGGCAACTAAGGAATCCGCGAGTGTTGTTTTTCCATGATCGACATGAGCTAGTATACATATATTTCTTATGCACGATGTATTTTCCTGAAGCTCAGCGAGCTTTTCATAACCGACGAGTCTCATTTTCCTTTTTTTTTTATCTTCCTTTATTTGATTTTTTTCTTCTTTCTCTTCTCTTCTTGAAAATGAAAATTATCGGACCAGATGGAAAATCCTCGAGAATGGAGGGAAATATTTCACGGTGACAATAAAAATAAAAAAAATCACGAAATTACTGCGTTAACGAAATAAACTATTAAAATAATAAGAATAAGAAACAAAAAAAAAAACAATTTTTTTCTTCTAATACGCCGATGAGCACTATTTCACTTTATTTTGTTTCCAAAGTGCATAACGTTCGCTGAACTCGAATATTAATTGTCTCACGATTTGCATTTCCCGCAACGTACAAAGCATCACCGTTTATGTTTTCTTGTTTTTTACTTTTTCGTTTAATGATGAAATACGAGATAATTTGTTTGTGTTTGTGTGTGGATGTTTGTGTGACGAGAAAGAGAAATTATAGCTCGTCGTATTTTTTTTCTTTCACAGTTCAACGACGATTGATTGTTGGAAATGTTTCTTATAATCAGAGAAAGAGAGAGAGAGAGAAAAACGTGGTTTGACACTTGCCTCGTACTTTTGAGGTTATGTTCGCTCCGATGAATCGCTGACGCTCTTTTACTCTTTGATGTCACACTTTTTCACTATGTACGAACAATTTTCAACTTTTCTGTACACTAAATATTGCCGGAATTAACGAGTTTATACTGCATATCACGTTTAATTTGCACAAAGGAATCGAAAAACACGCTCAATCGAATTACACACCGAGAAAAGAGAGCAGACGAGGCGGCGCGACGGCCATAATGATACACACCGTCACACATATACAAACTGACGCATGCGCTCACACACGCAGCGGACAATGCTTTAAGCTCTTGCTCTATCGTGGCGCCAAATATTTCACTACATTGTGCAACTAATTTATATTCGAAATCAGACACGAAAATTTGCCAATCGGTCAATTAAGTAATTTCGCACTGACCATTATATGTACGTTTGAATAAATATAAAATCTAAAAATATAATACGAAGGAATATTTATCTATATATATGGGGCACTCCAGGCTCTGAGATTTCATTTCCAATTTTTTTATATGATTCTTACAACCCTACAAGGCGTGTCATTTTTTTAATAAATTTTTTTCGCCAGTTTAATAATTTATTTTTGTTTGAAATCAAATTCACCAAAGCAAACACGATTGATAAATCCGTAAAAAAAAAATTAATATGTAATATCTATGGGAGATATAAAAAAAAATTTAGCACGTCCCAAAGTGGACTTGCATATTGTTCTATTTTTTCATCTATATGTTTATTATTCACGAATATATAATAAATACGATGAAAAATATAATTGTAGTAACTGAATGATTATCAATTATAATATATTTACCGTCTGTCGTAGATGTAGATATATATATATAGATAAATCTTGTTATGGAAATATTATCTGTCTAAAAAGAAGAAATACATGGCCATATTTTGAGCTAAAATTACGTAATTGCGATTTATGCAACTCGCTAGATTTTACGATAATTGGAGAAAATTGCTCGTCTCCTCGTGACATTCACAAATATTATTTCTGCACAGTCCGAGACGCAATGTGCACGTATTCTCAATGCAATTATTACATATATGTATTTATATATGTAAAGTAAAGTTGAACAAGTCAAAGAGGAAAACAAACTCAATTATAAGACATATATATAATGGAATATAATGTAATTATATATATACATATATATATATATATACATATATATGTAAATATGTATAGCAGCAGTTGCTCTCATTACAGAGCCCTTGTGCGATCTGTAGACGTGATTACACACCCATATATATATATATATATATATATATATATATATATATATATATATGTATTAACGTCTACAGATCGTACAAGTGCTCTGTAATATATAGTTGGCATATGTAGATAAAATCATGAAGATTCTCATCGCATTTTCGTGTATCTATGCGATAAAAAATTGTCGTGAGGAAAATTATGCCAAGTGTTATTATTTACGATTTGCTCTCACGAGCCACACATATATATATATATACACGAGGTATACACGAATCAATACAAATCTAGAAGCGAGATTTTATCACTTCCTGTTACACATGAAGAAGCCTGTAATTGAGCAAAAAAACATTTTTTTTCCGGATGTGTTAATTTCGTCACAAAATAATGCATCAATTTTCACTGTTCGTATACACACATATAGAGTTGAAAAAACAAGTATAAATATAACGTGCTGTAAATTATTTGGACAATTCAGTTTTTTTTCTGCATCCTGTCAAGCGAACACGCGGTAAAATCAGAAAAAAAAAATGTTGAAGCTCATTATTGTTGGGTGCATGTGCACAGTTCTGGTAAGCATGAAATTTATCCGAAGGGTGCAAAGTGACATAATTGCGCCCTTGTGAGCTATCAAAAATATTTATTTGATTCGTTAAATCGTAATCTATAGCAATGAAATAAATGTGGAATTTTATCACAGTAAACAAATTATAAATAAAAGTATAAATATATAACGTGCTGAAAATTATTTTGACAATTCAGTTTTTTCTGCATCCTGTCAAGCAAACAGGCGGTAAAATTTGAAAAAAATTATGTCAAAGTTCATTATTGTTGGGTGCATGTGCACAGTTCTGGTAAGCATGAAATTTATCCGAAGGGTGCAAAGTGAGATAATTGCGCCCTTGTGAGCTATCAAATATTTATTTGACGTAAAAATAATAAATTCGTTATCATAATCGATAGCAATGAAATAAATGTGGAATTTTATCACAGTAAACAAATTATAAATAAAAGTATAAATATATAACGTGCTGAAAATTATTTTGACAATTCAGTTTTTTCTGCATCCTGTCAAGCGAACACGCGGTAAAATCAGAAAAAAAAAATGTTGAAGCTCATTATTGTTGGGTGCATGTGCACAGTTCTGGTAAGCATGAAATTTATCCGCAGGGCGCAAAGTGAGATAATTGCGCCCTTGTGAGTTATCAAAAATATTTATTTGACGTCAAAATATTATTATTTTGACGTCAAATAAATATTTGATTCGTGAAATCGTAATCTATAGCAATGAAATAAATGTGGAACTTTATATCAGATTATACGAATTATCGTTCCAGCTCGTAAAAGCTCAGGGAGGACCGCCACCCCCACCTCCACCACCAGAAGGTGTCCCACCAGTCCCATCGCCGAAAATCCAAAATATTAGGGTGAGAAACATATCGAAGCTTTTCATTTAACGTAATGAATATGCATGTTGATCGATCGTGTGTGTGTGTGTGTGTGTGTGTGCAATTAAAAATCAGCAGCCAGTCGGAGAGTATTGAGGGTGCAAAATCCGCATGACTGGCTTGCCCATTGATGGAAAAAAAAATTGTATAAAAATTTCGAACAATCGATGTGGTTCGAAAAATATTCATTGTCTCTCGAGGCAATGGAGAACCTACCAATGTATATAAGCAAATATCAATCAATCGAATTAATTGAAAAAAAAAAAAAAAAAAAAAACTGGCGTATAATTGAATTTTATATATATATATTTATTTATTTATTTATATATTTATTTATCAAAAATTTATTTTACCAATTTATTTATTTGCTGAACGACACATTGCAAGACAGTTCATTTTTTTCAACTAATTATTTAGTTTTTAAGTATTTTTAAGTTTTTCAAAGTTAAAACTAAATTGAGGAAAAATTTTGTTTTACGCAACACAAAAATTATCCATAAATCGAGGCTGATATTTTTATTTTTTTTATCATAACTCGATAAAAGATTGTTCGTCAAGCACTAATGCCCCAGCATAAAGAAATAAGTATATCATTAAAAGTTTGTGTGTATATTATGCTTTTGGGCTTACAGGGAAGCAGTCTGATCGATAATATCAGTGCGATTGCCATTATTATTTTTAAGTGCCAATTAAAAGAACAGAGTTGGCCCTAATAGTACTCTCATTAAATCTCTATTATGCTATATATATATATATATAATCGCACTGATATTAACGATCAGACTGCTTGGCTATAAGCCCAAAAGCATAATATACCCACAAACTTTTAATGATATACTTTTTTTTTAATGCAATATTTAGTGTATATATATACAAAATATTGCATTAAAAAAAAAGTATATCATTGGTGCGATTGCCATTATTATTTTTAAGTGCCAATGAAAAGTGCAGAGTTGGCCCTAATAGTACTCTCATTAAATCTCTGTTATGGTATATATATATATATATATATATATATATATATATATATATATATATATATATATATATATATATATATTTATTTATTTATTTATTTATTTATTTATTTATTTATTTATTTATTTATTTATTTATTTATTTATTTATTTATTTATTTGTTTTACGTAACACAAAAATTATCAATAAATCGAGATTGATATTTTGATTTTTTTCTATCATAACTCGATAAAAGGTTGCTCGTCAAGCGATGCCCCAGCAGCCAGGAATGCCATCAATGCCAAACATGCCAGGAATGCCAGGAAGCTCTCCCGGAAATTTCGGTATGCAAGGACTCGGAAATCTTCCCGATCCGACAGCTATAATTGCTAAGGCTCAGGAGATAGGAAGACAATTTTTGGGTGGCAGACGTCGTCGTCAAGTACCAACTACAGTAAGATCAATTTTCTCATGAACGAATTTTAAAAAATTCCTCTCATGATGCATTTTGGGTCACGTGATAACGAAATTATTTTTATTTTTATTCTTCAAAGGTTCGACGATTTGCTTAATTGTGAAAAACCTGATGGGATATCCCACGAGATGTGAAAATATCGGAGAATCTATTGAAACTGGACAATCGCACAATTACCAAAGCACCGAAACACTTGAGAATGTAATTTTTTTTAGTGACCTTTTTTGTCATTCAAAATTAAACCCCTCGTATTATTTCTGAAAATTAATTCCCCACTGAATAAATAAGCAAAAGTAATACAGCGATGAATTTTTTTCATTCTTTTCCTTTACCACGTCGTTTCTATTTTTACGTTAAGGAATTAATTGAATTTGTCAAATGCAAAAAGCATCAACGTTATTCAAGCGACATATGGAGTCGTAAAAATTGAAATTTTAATATTTGAAATTATTTTATATTTAATATTTAAAAAAAAAAATTTGAAAAATTTCAATTTATCCTTGAAAATTAATACGAAAAATATTTTTTTTCTTATATATATATATATGAGAACAAAATCATTGACATTTTTTCTCCATTATGACGAAAAATAACGAAAACATTCAAATAATAATATCCATACTCTATCGCGAGTGTATCGCGAGTATTCAGCTGTCAAACCAACACGAAGATATCAGCGTGGATCAGATCGAAACGACAGATATGAAAAAAAAAAAAAAAAAAATTGTAAAAAAAAAAAAATTTCATGCACACGAATAACTCGAGATGTGTGAACATGCATGGGTTTTTTTTTATATCGTTATAGGATAGTATACAAGGTTTTTTGCCGATAGCGATGCGCAAAACGTGTTGCACGACAGAATTCTCATATATATATATATATATATATATATATATATATATATATATATATATATGTATATATATATCGTCGATAATCAATTAATCGCTTTTTTAGAGCGATAAAACGTTAGCAAGATATGCGCGTACCTGCTCGATACATCTAGTTGCCGCAGTCTCTGTGTCATCGGTGATGAGAGTTGCGTTAAAGCACGAGAAACGCGTATCGATCATACTCAATCGTTCGGGGCCTCAAATAGAAAAATAAATTAAACGCGAAAGAGAGAGAGAGAGGGTTAATTTGGTAGTAAAAAAATTATTACATAATTTATTTATATGAAATCACGAGAGTCCCATGAAGATTAAGGTAATTATAAAAAATTAAATTTTACAAAAATTTAAACATAATTTATTTAAAATGTTCGATATTAGATATGATTTAAAATGTTAGATATTAGATGTGATTTAAAATGTTAGGTATTAGATGTGATTTAAAATGTTCGATATTAGATGGGATTTAAAATGTTAGATATTAGATGGGATTTAAAATGTTAGATATTAGATGGGATTTAAAATGTTAGGTATTAGATGCGATTTAAAATGTTAAATATTAGATGTGATTTAAAATGTTAGGTATTAGATGTGATTTAAAATGTTAGATATTAGATGGGATCTAAAATGTTAGATATTAGATGTGATTTAAAATGTTAGATATTAGATGGGATTTAAAATGTTAGGTATTAGATGTGATTTAAAATGTTAGATATTAGATGTGATTTAAGATGTTAGATATTAGATGGGATTTAAAATGGTAGATGTTAGATGGGATTTAAAAGGTTAGATATTAGATGTGATGTAAAATGTTAGATATTAGATGTGATTTAAAATGTTAGATATTAGATGTGATTTAAAATGTTAGATATTAGATGTGATTTAAAATGTTAGATATTATATGTGATTTAAAATGTTAGATATTAGATGGGATTTAAAATGTTAGATATTAGATGTGATTTAAAATGTTAAATATTAGATGTGATTTAAAATGTTAGATATTAGATGGGATTTAAAATGTTAGAAATTAGATGTGATTTAAAATGTTAGATATTAGATGGGATCTAAAATGTTAGATATTAGATGTGATTTAAAATGTTAGATATTAGATGGGATTTAAAATGTTAGGTATTAGATGTGATTTAAAATGTTAGATATTAGATGTGATTTAAGATGTTAGATATTAGATGGGATTTAAAATGGTAGATGTTAGATGGGATTTAAAAGGTTAGATATTAGATGTGATGTAAAATGTTAGATATTAGATGTGATTTAAAATGTTAGATATTAGATGTGATTTAAAATGTTAGATATTAGATGTGATTTAAAATGTTAGATATTATATGTGATTTAAAATGTTAGATATTAGATGGGATTTAAAATGTTAGATATTAGATGTGATTTAAAATGTTAAATATTAGATGTGATTTAAAATGTTAGATATTAGATGGGATTTAAAATGTTAGAAATTAGATGTGATTTAAAATGTTAGATATTAGATGGGATTTAAAATGTTAGGTATTAGATGTGATTTAAAATGTTAGATATTAGATGTGATTTAAGATGTTAGATATTCGATGGGATTTAAAATGTTAGATATTAGATGTGATTTAAAATGTTAAATATTAGATGGGATTTAAAATGTTAGAAATTAGATGGGATTTAAAATGTTAGATATTAGATGTGATTTAAAATGTTCGATATAAAAATGTTAGATATCCGCGTGTATCTGCTCGATACATCTCGTTGCCGCAATGTCTACGTCATCGACGAGATTTGCGGTGAATCGTGGGACACGCGTATCGATCACTCAAAGGCTTCACCATTTGGGGGTTCAAATACAGAAGCAAATTTAGCGACAAAGAGAGGGATGGGGCGAAATTTGGTACCCAAGTGTTCTACGTGTTTATACATATATATATAGGACACGAAGTGTTTTAGCCCAAGGACGCAATATCCTGTATCAAAAGCCACCGGAGTATTTCATTTGATCAGAATAAACGGACGTACCTGAGCTGTAAAAGCCATTTGCTCAAATTACCATTATTTGATTGTTCCCTTTATACATATGGAGCATTCCCAGCAAAATTGACAATTCACAGAGCTGTCTGACTTTCACATTTTTTTGTTTTTCTTCCCTTATTTATGCTTTGAAAAAAAAACGAAAAAAATATTCTCGAATAATTTACAGACTTGAAAAATCAATGTGGTAATTTTATAGATCGTTGACAGTCTCGTACAATTAATTCTTCGGTAAAAAATAATATATTTGTGAACCTTGAAGATTTGTCTGCTCTCAGGTGCTACAAATAATTAATAATTTTATTGCTCCAAAATTCTCTTTACCCGATAGATTAAAAATGATTTTAAAATAAAAAGATAAACAAGAATCAACAATAATGGGCAGAAATTTAAACGAAAAATCATCAAAATTTTAATTATCAAGCCCGACAATTTAACACTATAAATTTTGGAAAGACAAACTACAAATTATAACATTATAACTTGTAGTTTGTCTTTCGTAAAATTTCATAATCATATAATGTATAATCGATTCAGTATAAAAATAAAAAATTAGTTAAATAAAAAATTAAAATAATAACGGAATTAAGTTTTTAAATTTTTTTCTATACAACCATATCGAAGTAATGGAGAAATTACTGAGCAAATTAATTATTGAAAAATTTCCCATAATTGTACTCGCGTTTTATATTGAGGCAAAATTAATTTTACTCTGACGAAAATATTTTACGTAGGTGGAAATTCTACGGGAAGAATAAACTTGAGTAATCTCGATGTGATAATCACAAAGTGCACGATCAGCTTCCTCGTCATGTGTAATTTATCGTTGGGTGAATCATGAGTCAAATTATTTACGATCGACCTATCAGACCGGAAGGATCTATGATTCGCGAAAATGATTATCTCACCGTCACAAAACGAGGTATGCGATTTACGTAAATAAAATTTCATGGAACCGAAAAATATTAACCCCAGATTTATTTTTTCGTTAATTATTGATTTCTATTTTTTTTTCTCAATAAAACGCGAATTAAAATTTCAAAAAGGCCCAAAAAAAATTGTGAAAAATTAGTAAAAATTTGTTTCCACATTTTTTTGTAATAACTTACACACTCCAAGATTAATAAATTTGAAAAAAAAACTAAAAATGGATAAATCTGAAAACGTGAAAAAAGGCAAACGAATTTATTGCAAGTTGGTATTTGTATAAAAATTTATTTAATTTATGGAGAATTATTAAAATTCTTTTTTGTAATTATAACAATAGAATATTATTCTATAATATTGTTTTTTATTCATTTATATAATTTATCCAGTGAGTCTGAAAGATCGAATATTACTCTCACCGATTGTGAAATTTGTCATTCCAACTGTCCTCGTTGTGGCATGTCTAATGACAGCCGTTTATCTCACGTTGTATTTTGTATTGAACAATGCAAATGATCCGTGGCCATCGACGTGTAATATCCGAGCGAGTTATCGAATCGAGTGTTTTCCTGGTCGAGCGAACATTTCGTACGAAAAATGCATCGAGATTGATTGTTGCTGGCACGACGAGGAAAATCTGTGCTTTCATTCGGTTCCATCCCATCATGGTTATACACCGAAAAGTGACACCGGCTCGTACAGGGGTAATAAAAAAAAAAAAAACCATTTTGTTTAACCTAAAAAAAAAAAACATTAATGAGAAACAAAAAAGTTTTCCTTTGTCATTCAAACCATCCTTTCCCCATTTGCTTGCTCCAATGATCCTTTTCATTTTTCTTTCCTACGATCGTCGATTTTATTCCTCATGCATGTATATTTCATTGCGTGAGCTTTGGCGAGTTTCAAATGACTTTTCCTTTCTCGCCAATATGGACTTGACGAGCTTTTGTAAAAGGTATATATATATATATATAGATATATATATATATAGATATATATATATATATATATATATATATATATATATATATATACCATGTGTACATGCTATATATGTTATATATGCTATATATATGCTATACATGCTATATATGCTATATACGTTCGTCGAGGCATATATGGCATGTATACATACTATATATGCCTTCATTACACACAAAACTTGCACACTGAAAATTGTTTGTTCAGCTGAAGTAATATTCCTCTCTTGTTCCACTTGTAAGAATAAAAAAAACCCTTTGAATAAGAATTTTAAGAGAAAAAAATAATGAATAATTAGCCGAAAAAAAAATATAATTATTCAAATAGAATGACAATTTTACATTATTTTTCAATAATAATTAGATAGTAATTAAAGTATTGAATAAAAATATTCACGCAGTGTTGAAAAAGAATTATTCACACCATGAGCTAAATTTAAACATTCTTGAATAAGAATTTTAAGAGAAAAAAATAATGAATAATTAGCCGAAAAAAAAAATAATTATTCAAATAGAATGACAATTTTACATTATTTTTCAATAATAATTAGATAGTAATTAAAGTATTGAATAAAAATATTCACGCAGTGTTGAAAAAGAATTATTCACACCATGAGCTAAATTTAAACATTCTTGAATAAGAATTTTAAGAGAAAAAAATAATGAATAATTAGCCGAAAAAAAAAATAATTATTCAAATAGAATGACAATTTTACATTATTTTTCAATAATAATTAGATAGTAATTAAAGTATTGAATAAAAATATTCACGCAGTGTTGAAAAAGAATTATTCACACCATGAGCTAAATCTAAATATTCTTGAATAAGAATTTTAAGAGAAAAAAATAATGAATAATTAGCCAAAAAAAAAATATAATTATTCAAATAGAATGACAATTTTACATTATTTTTCAATAATAATTAGATAGTAATTAAAGTATTGAATAAAAATATTTATACCGAAAATTCCACCATATTTTTTTTCAACAGAAAACCAAGTTTTAGTACCGAGAAGAACTTTCAGTCCCTTTGGCAGCAAAAATGTGGATTCATTGACTGTTGAAATCCGAAAATATGTCGATCTCAATCACATCGAAATTATTCTAAAAATTGGACAAAGCAAAACTCGAGCAAGGAGAAATATTCATGAGAGACGAGGAACCTTCGTAAATTCAATTTCGAGCAAAGGAATTCCAATGAGAGGTTTTGAGACTGAGGAGCAATCTGACAAATTACTCGATTTTTTGCCAAAAAGTTTAGGACGTAGAATTGTCAATTTTCAAAATGGTACGAAGTAAAAAAATTGTTTTCAAACTTTTGAACTATAGAGCTCGTTAGAATTAATTCTATAAATTATTGCAGGACATTAATAATTTTTATTTCTTAATCAATTAAAATTTATTATACACTAATAGATAATTTATTAAAGTCTCGTACGCGATATTAATTGTAAATGAAGATGAGAAATTAAAATTGAAAAAAATAATAATAATTTATGTAATTTTTCAATGTTACTATTAATTGTCAAGTGCAGACTCTGAATCAAAAATGGACGTGTACGTTCATACACCGGAATTTTCCGTCACCGTCACACGAAAGAATGAAGGAACCTCGCATCCTCTGTTGTCAACTGCTCGAGGACCTCTGATTTTGACGGAAAATTTTTGGGAATTAAGTCTCTATGTGTCCAACAATTCGCTCTATGGACTCAATCAATTAGAATTAAACGGTACGACAAATTGGATTTATAACAACGAGAAGGGTACATTGAGGCCAGCATTTCTTGGTATAAATGAAAATGGCGATGCTACATCCTGTTACATCAATCACGAGGGTCCCATGGAAATTAAGGTAATTACAAAAAACAAAATTTTACAAAAATTTTAACATAATTTAGTTAAATCAAATTGTACGTTCAATAAATTTAACGAATCAAAGAAATCAAACATTTTTTTTTAAAACAATAATGGCTCTTTCATTTGTGTAATTTAATATTGAAATGCTTCATTATAAAAAATCGTAATTATTATCGATATTTTTAACGAAATAATGAAAATACTTTGCTCAAAATATTTTTCATGTTTGTGACTTTCGATTCAATGACGAGGATAACTCAATGGTTTTAAAAAGGATTTTAATTATTTGTGGAATTTTTATACCCCAAGGGTTTTTGCGACTACCAATCCTTTGCAGCCCAATTAATTTAATTGTATGAACGTATATATCCATGGTTGATATTTTCTACGTAACAGACAATCATTTCTTGCTCGAAGGAATTTTCTTCGTTCTACATCCAACGTACTTGGATTTCTCGATAAAAACAAATAATATTAAATTATTTTCAATAATAAATAATATATAGATAGAAAAATAACATATCAATAAAAATTGCCAATGTCCAAAGATACTTTGGAGCACCAGAGATGAATGAATTTCATGATGTGAAATTTTTCATCAATGAACAATAAGCGAGAACTCAAAGTTACTCGAAATGGGGGAAATAATTTGTGTAAAAATATCTGAAGTACACATGGGTATGAGGTATTTTATGTCAACTCGGGAATCTCTGAAACTGAAAATAACGACACAGAAAATTGAGAGAATAAAAAGATTCAAACCGCGATGATAAATTTTAATTGAATAAAAAGCATTAATTTCAAGATGGTTTGAATTTTTTTTACAATTGGTCGAGTTAGACAAGGAAAGCCCC
The DNA here is from genome assembly GCA_963669185.1 of Dyspetes luteomarginatus. Taxonomy (NCBI): domain Eukaryota; kingdom Metazoa; phylum Arthropoda; class Insecta; order Hymenoptera; family Ichneumonidae; genus Dyspetes; species Dyspetes luteomarginatus. Next base: position 21,181,502 of record OY769907.1, on the reverse strand, counting down.
ATATATATATTTTTCAGCTTGTTTGGAAGTTCATTTTATATCCAGATACTCGAACGTATCCTTTTCCGTTTCGCTAATTACGAGCACAAAATAGCAAAAAAATATCAAAAGTTTGATGCGCATAGTCGAGTCTGACTAAACTCTGCACAAACTACTTGCATATCAGAAAAAATCATATTATGAATACTCTCGCTCGAGGGGTTGCCCAAATTTTTTTTTCCATGTATATTTTGTCGAGTTAACAGTTAAGGGTGCAAAGAATAATTTTTTTAACGATTTAAATATTATTTTGAAAAAAAAATCACAAAAATTCTCTCGTTAATTTACTCTCGGTAAATACACGTGGATAAATATATTAATTACGAGTTGATTTAATAATCAAATAAATCTGCTCTTAATTAATTATCGAGAGAGATATTTTTTAGTTTGAAAATAAATGATTTTTTTTTTCATCGATTTAATTATTCATGGAATTGTTAATAATTAAAAACAGGTAATTAACGAGTCAAATCTCGTTGTAGTGAGAGGTTTTTCCCTACCGAAGGAAATTTCAATCCATGTTTTTGATGGACCAACGCCTCTCGAAGCGATCGGACAATTGACCAAAGCACTGAGAGAGGAAAACGAGCAGCCTGATAATATCGAATCATTGATTAATGGACTTCACATTTGTCCCAATGACGATTCAAATGAATTTATCAAATCGTTGAAAACGATTATCGAGGCAATGAGGGTTCATCAAGCACCATGGGACAGTCACTGTATTCATCAGAACTTTGATCCGACTCTAGGCAATTTGATGAACGATGAAAAAATTAATATCGTTAAAAATGCAATGAAACTTTTAAACGACGAGATCGGAGAAGAGAGAATTTTGGTACCTCATCTTAGTCCGATGGTGAGTAAATTTCGAAATCTCAATATATATAAAAGATCATTCATCGAAGGTCGAAAATGGCAATGAAATTTTTTAATTAATTATTTTTTTACCCCCCTCAAATATCAGCAATTTAAAATATCGACAATTTTGAGCTTTGCTTCGTTATTAATTCGAATACTGCTATAGTTTTAATATAAACACCTACGAGTATCACATAAATTTTGAAAAGTTCATTATTCGCGTGTACCCAGTCTGATAATTATTAAAAGTTTTCATTGTAAAAAATTAATAATGAGTGATAAGCTAAATTTTGTCTTAAAATCCTTAAAAAAAAAAATCGATGATGATAAAACGAATGAAATGTTTATTTTCTCCTCACAAATAAAAAATTAGCCAAAGAAAATTTATTAATTTCAGGTATTCGCTGATAACAATACGCTAGCATCGGAATTATCAGCAAGCTCATTGCTGTTGAGAGACTCTTCGGGAATGTACATGGGCTCTTATCGTGATCGTAGCGTCGTTTATCCCGATTGGCGTCAGACAAAAACCCACAACGAATCGTTGAATTATTTGAATGATTACATGAAAAATTTTGGAAATTCAAAATTTCTTTATCTAAGAGATTCGTGGCCGAGGGACGACACGAAGGAACATCCGGTGCCTGATCATTTCACGTTTGATTACATGCCTCGTGTGAGTTCAAAGATTTATTAATCTTTCAATAATTAATCTTTCAATATAAAACAAAAAAAATCTCGCCACATATGAGAAAAGGTCTCTGACATTGCGAGAGACAGCAGGGGGTGAAAAGTTCAATTTTATCTCTGATTCTACACGACAAGGTCAAAATTTAATTTTTGTTCTCAATCGACAAAGGAAAAATTTAATTTTCCAAAATATCGAAAAAAAAAATACTTTTCACCACCTACATGAATATGTAGCATATAATTTGTTAAAAAAAAAAATAGTTTTAACAAAGCATGATAAATGACAAATTTTCATTAAATATTATTACCATTTCATTTTCTCGCTCGACCACACATGTGATAAAAACAAAAAAATATTTCTCGTATACGTCGAACTTTTCGGTCGAGTATAGACAGCGTGAGAGAGACACGTGTGCGAATTATTCTATATATATATACCGAGTAGATTTAATATATATTTTATACATACACATATATATATATATATATACACATATATATATTAGTTATTTTTTATGATATAAATATATATATATATATAACATAAAAAATACCTAAAATATACTTAAAAATTAACTTTTCAACTCAACATCGCAAGTTTGCGTTTCTCTCCTATACGCATTACCACAGTTAGTGTCATGTAAGGACGAACTTTGTTACCATAACACGCAGGATTTACAAGGATTGATGACGAATGTGACAATACCATATAATTTGGTCTCCTCGTCGAGACCAAAAACTCATTACACCGAGCACAACGTGTACTCGTTGGAGTTTCACAAGTTTGCGAGAAAACGACGAGAGTCGACGACTCTCATGCTGCGAGGTGTCGCAGGCGAATCTGATAATTCGAGTTGGTCAGCACTGAGAGAAATTATTCGAGTTGGCGTTGGCTCTGGTCTGGTTGGTCAATTACCACCCCCTGTGTACGCTTGCGGTACGGGTAAAAAATTACCCCCTGGTGATAATAACGACGAGCTTTGCAGTAGGTGAGTATTAAAAGTCACGAAGGTGTGAAAATTCGGGTAGAAAAAAAAAAATATTTAAACTTGAATTATAAAAAATGATAATTACAAACTATGAAAATAATAATAATGGTAAACAATTATTATGATTTGTTATTATTTTGTTATGATTTGTTCTTGCCCTGCACTCGAATCACGAAGGTGTGAAAATTCGGGTAGAAAAAAAAAAAAAATTTAAACTTGAATTATAAAAAATGATAATTTCGAATTACGAAAATAATAATAATAGTAAATAATTATTATGATTTGTTATTATTTTATAAATGATATGAATATTGTGAAAAAATATAATTGCTCGAGACCTTAATTGTGTTTCAAGCACTCAAAATAGTTTCGTTAAGGTAAAAAAAAATCAGACTCCTATTAAAACTCAAAAAGGTGGTACGGAGCAACTTTGACATGGCCCCACGTTCTTGCCCTGCAATCGAATCACGAAGGTGTGAAAATTCGCGTAGAAAAAAAAAAAAATTTAAACTTGAATTTAAAAAAATGATAATTTTAAATTATGAAAATAATAATAATGGTAAATAATTATTATGATTTATTATTATTTTATAAATTATATGAATATTGTGAAAAAATATAATTGCTCGAGACCTTAATTGCGTTTCAAGCACTCAAAATAGTTTCGTTAAGGTAAAGAAAATTCATTCTCATATTAAAACTCAAAAAGGTGGTACGGAGTAACTTTGGCATGGCCTCACGTTTTTGCCCTGCACTCGAATACCTGCAATCGAGTCACAAAGGTGTGAAAATTCGAGTAGAAAAAAAAAATTTAACTTGAATTATAAAAAATGATAATTTCAAATTATGAAAATAATAATAATGGTAAATAATTATTATGATTTGTTATTATTTTATAAATGATATGAATATTGTGAAAAAATATAATTGCTCGAGACCTTAATTGTGTTTCAAGCACTCAAAATAGTTTCGTTAAGGTAAAGAAAATTCAGTCTCATATTAAAACTCAAAAAGGTGGTACGGAGCAACTTTGGCATGGCCTCACGTTCTCGCCCTGCACTCAAATTTACCGAATGGCAAACATTTGACTGAAACATCATCGAAATATGTCAGCAATCATCTAAAACTTCGGGCATCCTTGCTGACATATTCCACCACGATACTCGCACAGCATTACACAGAAGGGTCACCCATACTGTCACCCACGTCAGTTCACTATCCAAAAGATTCACGAGCTCGATATGCGGATAATCAATTTATGTGGGGCTATGGAATACTCATTGGTACGAAAATTCTCCACTCAATTATTATTCCACAAAGAATGAGTAATAAAAAAAAATAAAAAACATGTAAATAAATAAATTGACATTTGAATAAAATATTTAAAATATTTAATTGACAAAAAATATATATATATATTTTTTTCTTCATTCACTATTCAGGTTTAGTGACACTGCCAAAAGTTTCGCAGGTGCCAATGTGGATACCTGATAAATATCCGTGGTTTCATCTCAATGGAGGGGCGAAAGTTTGTCCTTCAATGGGGGATGTAACATCGATTACAGCTCTCGAGGGCCATATCGTGACGTTAATTAAGCCGGGGTCCATAATTCCCCTTCATGAGGTATTTACACAACCTTGTAGAAGCACCCTTAGCCTACCCTTAACCCTTGACCAAATATTGATACACTTGTGTCCGGTTTGTCAACAATGTGAGCAAGAACACGTAATAGTTACGTAATGTCACTGCAACGTGACAATATTATGCATACATTAAGCTTATATATATATATATATATATAGCATCGTTAAATTCTATCCGTCGATAATTTATCCATCCATATCCATAATTGTAAAGAAATAATTATCCCTAAAAGTAAAAATTACAATTTATTTTGAATAATTGTTCCTAATGAAAATTATAATTCTTCAGTACATCAGAATATATATTTAATTTTATTAACATTTTTTTTACAATTACTATTCAGTAATGACAATAATTTTGACCTATATATAACTTTGTCTCCCTCCCTTCTGTCACAGGAAACCTTCATGACCTCAGCATTGACCATAAAGAGTCAACTTACACTCGTTACTAATTTGGCATGTGACGAACTTATCGACTGTCACGCCGATGGAAAAATATTTTATGGTTCGATTATTAGTAATGGTGAATTTCTGACTGTCAGCGCGAATCAAACGACTCTTAAATTTGACAATTTATTGAAAGTAAAGGCTCAAGCATGCAACGATGATGGAACGAATTTTTCAAGACAAGGAACGATCATCAAGAATATTATTATACTTGGATCTGGTGATTACAATATCGACATTGATTTTTGCAAAATCGAGATTAATCAAGACTCGTTTTCCAAAATTTTCAGGGAAATTACTTGATAAAATCTTTAATAAAAATATTCATAAAAAACATTTGCAAATTATACGAATTTTCCTTTTATTTTTTTTTTTAATATTATTTCTCAAAAAATTAACTCCAAATGACACAAAAATTAGTGACACTTTAACTTTTCTCAATTTTGAGCTTCGCAGCTCGTTGAATCAGTTGATGTGATGATATTTTTCAAGACGAGGAACGATCATCAAGAATATTATTATACTTGGATCTGGTGATTACAATATTGACATTGATTTTTGCAAAATCGAGATTAATCAAGACTCGTTTTCCAAAATTTTCAGGGAAATTACTTGATAAAATCTTTAATAAAAATATTCATAAAAAACATTTTCAAATTATACAAATTGTCCTTTTATTTTTTTTTTAATATTATTTTTCAAAAAATTAACTCCAAATGACACAAAAATTAGTGACACTTTAACTTTTCCCAATTTCGTGCTTCGCAGCTCGCTGAATCAGTTGATGTGATGATATTTTTCAAGACGAGGAACGATCATCAAGAATATTATTATACTTGGATCTGGTGATTACAATATTGACATTGATTTTTGCAAAATCGAGATTAATCAAGACTCGTTTTCCAAAATTTTCAGGGAAATTACTTGATAAAATCTTTAATAAAAATATTCATAAAAAACATTTTCAAATTATACAAATTGTCCTTTTATTTTTTTTTTAATATTATTTTTCAAAAAATTAACTCCAAATGACACAAAAATTAGTGACACTTTAACTTTTCCCAATTTCGTGCTTCGCAGCTCGCTGAGGCAGTTGATGTGATGATATTTTTCATGACAAGGAACGATCATCAAAAATATTATTATACTTGGATCTGGTGATTACAATATCGACATTGATTTTTGCAAAATCGAGATTAATCAAGACTCGTTTTCCAAAATTTTCAGGGAAATTACTTGATAAAATCTTTAATAAAAATATTCATAAAAAACATTTGCAAATTATACGAATTTTCCTTTTATTTTTTTTTTTAATATTATTTCTCAAAAAATTAACTCCAAATGACACAAAAATTAGTGACACTTTAACTTTTCTCAATTTTGAGCTTCGCAGCTCGTTGAATCAGTTGATGTGATGATATTTTTCAAGACGAGGAACGATCATCAAGAATATTATTATACTTGGATCTGGTGATTACAATATCGACATTGATTTTTGCAAAATCGAGATTAATCAAGACTCGTTTTCCAAAATTTTCAGGGAAATTACTTGATAAAATCTTTAATAAAAATATTCATAAAAAACATTTGCAAATTATACGAATTTTCCTTTTATTTTTTTTTTTAATATTATTTCTCAAAAAATTAACTCCAAATGACACAAAAATTAGTGACACTTTAACTTTTCTCAATTTTGAGCTTCGCAGCTCGTTGAATCAGTTGATGTGATGATATTTTTCAAGACGAGGAACGATCATCAAGAATATTATTATACTTGGATCTGGTGATTACAATATTGACATTGATTTTTGCAAAATCGAGATTAATCAAGACTCGTTTTCCAAAATTTTCAGGGAAATTACTTGATAAAATCTTTAATAAAAATATTCATAAAAAACATTTTCAAATTATACAAATTGTCCTTTTATTTTTTTTTTAATATTATTTTTCAAAAAATTAACTCCAAATGACACAAAAATTAGTGACACTTTAACTTTTCCCAATTTCGTGCTTCGCAGCTCGCTGAATCAGTTGATGTGATGATATTTTTCAAGACGAGGAACGATCATCAAGAATATTATTATACTTGGATCTGGTGATTACAATATTGACATTGATTTTTGCAAAATCGAGATTAATCAAGACTCGTTTTCCAAAATTTTCAGAGAAATTACTTGATAAAATCTTTAATAAAAATATTCATAAAAAACATTTTCAAATTATACGAATTTTCCTTTTATTTTTTTTTTAAATATTATTTCTTAAAAAATTAACTCCAAATGACACAAAAATTAGTGACACTTTAACTTTTCCCAATTTCGAGCTTCGCAGGTCGCTGAGGCAGTTGATATGATGCCTGCTGCCAAGGCCAGGGTCGTAATACCAGGGCAAAGGGTGAGTCTATAGTCACCCTTCGCCCTGCTATTTCGACTTTGGGTGGCAGAAACCTCTACAAGAGGGCGAGAGTCAATAGGCTTAAAAACAAACAAAAATTTCCTGCTTTTTTTCACTTTCCCAACATCCGGATCCTTTTTGATCCTCACCACACAAAAATTCTCGTAGCGTCGCACTATGAGTTCTTATATTCCATCATTTTGTGAGAATCGTTCGCAGCTTCATTGTCAACAGCTATTCTCTCTTTTTCTAAGCTTACCCTATAAACAGGCTCACGTCTTGTGTCAATATTGAGCTTTTTCTCGTGTGCCAGCGCAGCTCTTCAATAATAGAATATTTTTTGTTTTCAGAATTTTAGTCCAACGAGATTTTTCTTCCTTGATATGTGAGCTGCATTAACAATTTCCCGATTATTAATTAAATAAGAAATTTTACGACTTTTGTCTCTCCAGATAATATTCGGTCAGTTCAGTATCAAACGAATTATATTTTTCTGAAAAATTCTAATTTTCATATTTAAATAATAAATTTAATTTATCGAAACATCGAAACGTTTTAATGTAATGTGCTCTAATTTATATGCGACCAGAATGAAAAAGAAGAAGAAGAAGAATAAAAAAGAAAATTAAACATAACTCATCAATAAATTTTTATACTAAATTATTGCATTCGAAAATATATGCAAAGTAATAAATTTATTTTTCAGGTATTTTTTTTTATCCTGAGGTGCAGAAATAGTGGAAGGAAAATTCTAGTCTGGCTTTTTTGCTATATCTTAAGGCTATAGGGAAAACTTTATTAAAAAAAAAAAAAAAAAACGACCACCGAGCTTAGGGAAAGCCAAATGGAACCACTAGGAAAATATTTTGGTCAAAATATGAAAATTGGAGAAAAAAAAAAGCAAGAGAGTTTTGGCCTTACATTTATTTTGTGTACGATCATCTACCATTTTTTTTTTGTATTTTTCATTCTACCTAGAAAAATATAAAATAATCACAAGCGTTGTAAAAAAAAAAAAAAAAATTGAATTATATTTGCTCCGTGCAAAGTCATGGCAGTGGCAGAATTGATCATTTTTTTTTTTTTTTTTTTTACAACGCTTGTGATTATTTTATATTTTTCTAGGTAGAATGAAAAATACAAAAAAAAAATGGTAGATGATCGTACACGAAATAAATGTAAGGCCAAAACTCTCTTGTTTATTTTTTTCCTGACGTAAATACGCGTGATCGTTACTCACACATCTATGGATTATTGTCACAGATAGTCCGTACATGACCCTACGAAAAATTTCGAATTCGAACGCTCCAATTTTCAACCGGAAGCTGTAAAATGAATTATAGAGAGATTGAATTTTTATAATAAAAAACTAAAATTGCTCTGATGGGAAATTTTTTATTTTTCATTGCAATATTGTGGATGTGCAAAATAATCCATAAAAATTATCGAGCTTGGCAAAATATGGCAACGATGAAAAATTCGCTCTCGTTTTTTTTCCCTCTCGTCTCGACGGTCAGCCGAGATACGCGAGAGCTTTGAGAGAAGCTTTGAGCTTGCGTATTCGTCGTACCGCGAGATGCACCGACGCGCATCTTCGTCGCCACTTTCCACCGCCTCCGTCACATCATATTTATATGATCACACATATCACGCGCGAAGCTTACAACGTGCAGTTCATCATTTTAGCTATAAAAGTGCATTGAGAAATGTGCAATGTGATTTATTTAAATTTTTTTATTTCTCGTACATAATGGATATAGGTGAAAAAAATAATGAAGAAAATACATAGAAGGATTCTTCACATGTATAATAATAATCGTAATAATAATAATAATAATAATAATAATCGTAATAAATAAAAAGTAAAATTATTAAATTTTTCACGACCATCGATGGAAATAAATATAGTAAAAGTGATTTTTAATTATTAATACATATTATGAGATAATATTTAAATAAATAAATAAATCATCAATGAGTATTGGTGGATAATAAAAAATGTTTCATAACGATAATGAAAAATGAGGCAACGCTCATCACGCTATATATGTACAGAGTGCATTTGTGCATCGTCGACGAATATAGAAAAGAAGATGGAATAAGGTGGGCTAAATAAAGTGAATCCATTGGGCAACGAGGAAAAATATGGAGACTCGAGAAAATATGCAGAACTTGGAATTACAAATAATGAATACTTATAAGATGTGAGTGACGGGTTGCCGAAATTTTTATTTATCATTTTATCGTTTGTTAAATTTTTTATCGTATATCTTTTGGCTTAAATTTATGAATTACGCAAACTTATAATATTATTATTTTAATTTAACAATACGGAATTGTTATAAAATTTTATTAAATTGGTTAATTAATTTATTAATAGAAAACATAATGAAATTTTTCTTTTCATTTTCCGAGTTACGATATTTGAAAAAAAAAATATTATTTTATTATTTTTCGTATAATATAAATTTATTTTAGAACCGACGCTAACAGCACGAAATATTATAACGATGATGGGGTGAGAAATGTTACACTTCCACCGGAAATGATGTTCACCAATCATTCGTTGGCTATTGTGATTGCCTACAGTTTGTGTTTTCTTGTCTCCGCAATTGGCAATCTAACTGTATTCGTCACCCTCTCGCGTGGTAGACATCGAAAATCCAGAATATTTTTGATGATCTGCCACTTGTCAGCGGCCGATTTACTCGTCACATTCATCATGATACCGGTCGAGGTAAATGGAGAAAAATAAAAAATAAATTTTTTCTAGTGTAATTTGACCCATCAAAAAAGTTTTGAGTGTGAAAAATATTAAGAAATTTAATTAGAGCTCGGACTTGAACTATATATATATATATATATATAGAACATTTGATGCGTAACAGAATCTAATATTATAACTACCCAGCTGATAATTAAATCTTTTGATCGCAATTGACACAGTCTAGGCTCGACTCATTTTCTGGCACCCTCGAGGGCAAAGTTTTCTCACTAATTTTCATTTTCGTAGAATTTTCATAATATAGATAAAATTTGCTGACAAATCTTATTTAAATAATTATTGTGCAAAGAAAATAAAAAAAAAATCATTGTTCAAAACTAAATGTCTATGAGTGAATTTTTTTTTTCTTTCGTTTTAATTCGTAAGTAAAAAAAAAAAAGACAATTGTGTGCCAATTTATATGATGGAAGTTTGAGTAATTTTAATAACGTTACAGCACATTAGAATTAAATACTTTTCAACGATCAACAGTGTCATATAATTTTTTTCGAAATTTGCTTTTTATTTGCTGATCATGAGGTGGAATTATAGCATTTTGAAAATCCACAAATTCTTAACTTGATAAATATTTTTTTTCGCTGCGTGAGGACGCATGGAATGCCTCATGTGCACTTATATAAAATTTGCCCAAAAAATACTAAAATCGCATAAAATAAATATCAAAACTGTTTTTTTTATAAAAATGGAAAAACTTTTTTTTCACATTTATTAATATCATCCCCCTTGATTTTTCGCAAGATTGTCTTTTTGCATTGAATCGTCCGCCATTTTGACTGTCCGAATAATAATTTATATCCTCGTCCAATTATTCGATTATTCAGCGCAAACGTTCACCTCCAGATTCTATTTTTATTTTACTTTTCCACTTCCACAATATAATAATATTATATTGTGAAATCAGAGAGAGAAAGAGAGAGCTGAATTATTAATTTCCAGTGGCAGATTTATTATTCAGGTGTTCCGGTTGAGGTAGCCATATCCGGTTATTTTGATTCTTTTCGTCCGAGTCGAGAATACAATTTAATTCTGGAGATTTTTTTTTATAATATTGGTAAATGCAGTAAATATAATAATAATATCATTATATTAAATACTTGTCATATATATATATATATAATTGTTTTCGATATATGAATCTTTGTCAGCTATAAATATTTATTTATTTATTCATTTATTTATTACTTATCTTTATTTATTCTTTTTTTTTTGTCAAGGTTCTCAAAGTTTATGAATTTTACTTAATAATCACATGGATTATTCAGCTCAGCTCATAGAGGATTTTTCTGCAATTAAAAATACTTTCCCAGCCATGAAAATTTTATCTCTACTTCCCCCTCTCGCTATCACTTCTGTAGGAAATCCGTAGAATTCCGTAGAAAATCCAGTGAAAATATGAAGAAATATGACATAGTTTTTTTTTCATGTTTTATATTTTCTCTCTATTTTTCCTTCGTCAGCTCGAGCTCACAAAGTTTTCCATAAATACAAAATTCCAACCTTCCCATAATGACGTCTGGAGATTTTTAAAAAATTTATTTCACGTTTGTCCAAAATAGTGTCAAAAAGATTGACTATCATATGATTTGCATCATGATCGAATATCAAGAATTACCACACAACCCTCCTGTGTAAAAAAAAAAAAAAAAAAAATTGAAACAATAAATGTGGCAAAATCTTATACGTTTTTTATATAATGTAAACGACAACAATTTGTCTACCAAATTACAAATTTCCCTTACAAATTTGTAATTTGTAATTTCCAAACTGATAAAAAAATCTCAAAAATGTTTTTGCAATCAATGATCATCCTATTTGGTCTTCTTTGAAATAATGAATTAGCGAGGTGACGTGGATCGATTTTACTAGGCAGCACAGAATCCTCAAACAGCAGCTTGACGACAATGATGTTCATCGAACTCTGAATAATTTAAAAGTTCTCCGCTCTCGTGCTATAAATGGCTTAATCGATGTACAGACGAATAAACTCACGCGTCTCTGTTCTCTATAACAAAATTTTCCACAATCATACACCTTTTAAATAAATTTAAGAATTTTTAATAATATTATTTATATTATATATTTTATATTATATAAAATATATTATTTATATAAATATAAAATATATAATATATTATAATATAAAATATATTATTTATATTATATATAATATAAATAATATATTATTTATATTATATTAGTTATATTTTTTAAGGTAGGAGAAATTTTAAAGTATGAAAAATGACTTGCATCCTTGCAGGTTTAAAAAATATTTGTACAAACTTAGCACGTGTAAAAAAATCAACAAACTCGCATAGCAATATGTAATTCCGGAAATAAAAAAATATTTATTTCAATAATATAACACGCAAACTCTCATCTCGATACGATAAAAAATAAAGATAGAATGTCCTTGTTTTTTTATTCCTTCAATTCTGTTGATTTAATGGGTCCATTAACGATTATAATTTCAGATAAGCTGGCGAATTACCGTACAATGGATCGCTGGAAATTTTACGTGCAAAATGTTCGCTTTTCTACGAGTATTCAGTCTCTATTTATCGAGCAATATACTCGTCTGTATCTCGCTGGACAGGTTCGTTTTTTATAGTTGCATAAAACACACGTACATATGAGGTATTTGCGATCATTTCAATAAGCCCGTCGACCTCACAATTTTTTTATTCGAATGAAACTGTTTTCGTATTTTTGCATGAATCGACAAAGAAATTCAAAATTTTTTCAAATTTTTTCGAGCACCCATTTCTGATTATGGGCATTAAATTTTTGCCACTTTCAAAATTGAGTTCCCTTTAATCAGAATTTTATTCAACAAAAAAATATCGAGAACAATTTTTTCTTGTCTTCAATTTACCTTTTTGAAAAAAAATAATAATTGAAAATTTTTTCAAAAAATTCGACATTTTTCTTTTTTTTTCCGTAATGAAAAGAAAAAAAAAAAAACGAAAGTTTGGAGAATTCACTCAATGTCGGATCTCGAACTGTTTTAATGAGATATGAATTTTTTTTAATAGCGTTAAATTTTTCAAAAATTCCAAAATACTAAAATATCGACTAAATTCTAAATCTTTGCACACTGATAATATTTTATCTCATATATATATATGTATATATATACCTCATTTACCTCATACATCAAACTGAAAAATATTCCAATAAGTTGGAAAAAAAAATTTGCACATAATTGAATCGCGTGTAATTGTTATCGAAAAAAAATTACTATTATACGATTAAAATCGGGGAGAAAAAATCGCGAATAAATTTTTTCCTTTGTTTCAAGATATTACGCGGTACTACATCCGCTGAGAGTCAATGACGCTCGTCGACGTAGTAAAGTGATGCTGGTACTCGCATGGATCTGCAGCGCGATTTACGCCATGCCCCAGGTTATATAAATTCTTGGTCGATTTTATTACATCATCAGAACCATTTGATGTTCCACAATTTTTTAATTAATAATTAATAAAAACATCTTAAATATTATGTATATTTAATAATTGAATATATATATATAAATAATAATTTTAGGAACTTAGAAAAATCGACCCAAACCAAAAAGTATTTTTCTCGCTGGACCCTCATTGTTTATATTTTAAACTCTCATATCGATTTTTTATAGACTGTAGGAATTATTTTAAACTATGTATATATGGCTTCGGGTTTCAGTAAAATTTGAGGGCCTTGAAAATTGTTAAATCTCAAGCCCTCTTTTTGTCTTGAAAGATTGCCCCTGCATATGTATATTAATTGTATAGCTTGGTGTATATACTTTTTTTTTCTACTGCCATCAAGTAGTATCGAGTTGTGCTTGAGTTGCATTGACCCATTAACTTCCACCCATATTTTTCACACGAAAGCAATTCTGTTCTTTGGCACTTATTGTTAATCGTCGAAGCAAACGACGATATATATATATATATATATATATATATATATATATATATATTGTATGCAATTCTTGCTGTTTGCAAGATACGAGAGACACCTATATATATTTTCGGCCCCACTTTGACAAAATAAGGTCAATCTTCCCTCTCTCTATCTCACTCACCTTTCACCTCTCACGGTGCTTCAACTTCTTCTAGTTCGTCAAGCAATTAAAAAAAAAGCTTCATCAAGCAAATTTCTATGACATTGAATTACAGAATATATGTATCGTATTAAAAGCAAAAATCATCCAACTGAATATTTTCTGATTTTGATAAATCGAAATTTGTAAAAAAAAAAAAAAAAAACAAAATGCTACTCGTATTTTCAGGGTGGGGGGAAATTTTTATAAATTGCTTTAATTGAGAAAATTTCAGCCCTTTCACTTATGAAAATTACACAACGTTTTAAATTACGAGACGTGTCTGGTGTGAGGGAAAAAAATATGTAAAAGTAGATGTGTGATAATCAACTTGAATAATTACATAAATTTCATATATCGCTATAAGACTCTCGAAAAAAAAAAAAAAAAAAATCACAGGAGATATTCAAGTATGTTATGTATATATTTACTGGCTGTTGCAGTGGTTCATATTTCACGTTTCATCGCATCCGCATTTTAAGGACTTTCAGCAATGCGTGACATTTGGTGCTGGAATTGATGAGGTATCTTACACGATATTTTGCGTTCTTGCGATGTACTTCATTCCCCTCATAATAATATGCTGGTCGTACATAAGAATTTTTTGTGAAATTAACAACAAACGTCGCGAGAGTAGAGATCAAAGTGAGTAATGAAAAAAAAATCTAATCAAATTTACGTGAAATTTTGTCATATTTATTTCTCTCTACTTTTATATATATATATGTATATATATATATATATATATATATATATATATATATATAACTGTGACGAATTATAAATAAATAAATAAATAAATAAAATACTCTACTCTACTTATATATATATTTTATTTATTTATAATTCGTCACAGTAATTTCGAGATCTGGGAGGAGTGGCTCTTTGGGGAGCAACGGTACTAATGGAAGTAGAATAAGACTTAGGAGATCAGACATGAGCAGTATAGAGAGAGCGAGAAGTCGAACTCTCAGAATGACAATAACGATCGTGGCTGTTTTTATCATATGTTGGACGCCTTATGTAACGATGCTCTTGTGGTCAGTGCAATTATTATGAGAAAAAAAAAATGTTTATAAATTATTTTTATTATTTTTTTCAATTATTTATATTTTTTATTTTTCTATAATTTTTTTTTTCTCTTAAAAAAATACGATAAATCGTCCTGACGTTAATTCTGTATTTTAGGTACGTGGTGGACCGCGAGAGCGCCGAAAAAGTTGATCAGAGGGTGCAAGATGCACTTTTTATGTTGGCGATCGGTAATTCGTGCGCCAATCCACTTGTTTATGGCAGTTACGCCGTTAATCTTCGCGAAGAATGCTGCCGTTGTTTTCGGCCATATGGCAACAACAATAATCACGCATCGCACATGGAACTCAGAATTGTTAATCGAAGCAATAATGGTAAATACAGAAATAAATTCTTAAACAAATCAAAAATAATTATTTACGAAATATACAGTAGAATTTTGCATTATTCAGGATCGAATTATTCGTGATTTCCATTTCCCTGATAATTGAAGATTTTTTACTGTATGTGTGAGATTTATATATGCAAATATAAAAAGTGCCAAGTGTCCATATAGATATATATATATTTTTATTCATGTGTGTGTGTGTGTTTTTTTATTTATGTTCATTCTTCAATATTTTTATATCGAAAATACAACATAAATATTATTATCGATGATATACATATATATATAGGGCATTCCAGGCCAAATCGATATAAATATTCGGAAATTGTGGTAAAGTCGTTATTGTAAAAATAAAAAAAATATTAAAATGTTCTATGCTGGTACCCGGTTGGCCTCTCGTTTTTCACACTTTGAATTCTGCAAAAATAGCTCAAGATTTTTAACAATATACGCGGTTAAGTAACCGAAAAACTCGTAATAATGAAAAAAAAAAAAAATTTAGTACGAAAAAACGAAAGTTTCTTTGTCTATTTTGTTTCAGGGCCGCCATTACCGAAATTGGACAAAAAATCACCGGGTGTCAAAAACTTTTTTGCGTAATATTCCGTGCAACGCGATCTGATCTGAGCTTGTATGAAATCGGGTGGGTATATATTTAATCTTTCGATTATCGAACATTTTTTTACGAAAATTTATAAGCTCAAAAAAGGTGCATAAATGGTCGCTTTGCAAAATTTTATAACTCGAAAAATTCTCTGTAAATATAATGAGAAATTAAGCAACGATTTAAAAAATATATATATATGTATCGCGTTTGGCCTTAAGGATTAAATATATGACATAATATTTTTTTGTTTTTTGATTCTCTCTTTTCAATATATTTCAATGTCAGATTAAATGAAAAATTTTGAAATACAGAGTAAAAAAAAAAAATATTTGAGAAAAGCTTTACGGATTTAAAAATATATATATATATGTATCGCGACATACTTTAACCTTAAGGATTAAATATATGACATAATATTTTTTTGTTTTTTGATTCTCTCTTTTCAATATATTTCAATGTCAGATTAAATGAAAAATTTTAAAATACAGAGTAAAAAAAAAATATATTTGAGAAAAGCTTTACGGATAAATTTTAAAATAAAACGGAATTTTTTTTAATTTTTACTTTATTTTTCATTGTTTCAGTTTCTGATGGACGCTCGAGAAGCACCGAGATATCGTTGAATACTCAATTACCGAGTATCTCAAGTTCGGTATCGGATACAATGGCGAATTTGCAGAAATTTCAAAATCGTCGAATGGTGAGTGAAATTCATTAATATAGAACTGATTTTTGCTGTTAAATTTGGATCAGGTCTCGAAGACTTTGTCCGAATATATTCTTAATTCAAATTTCACACTTTTCTGTCAGTAAAAAAATAATTTTTAATGATTTTTTAAAATAATAAAAATCTAAAATCGAATAAAGGATCGTCCTCTCCTGATGAGTCAAATTATGGCAGCTTTGACTGTAGTACAATTTTAACTGGCCTGTCGATGTTTGGCAACTTTTCCAAATTTATTAACTAATGACTTCCATATGCTTGGCCTCGTCTCTCCACAGCATAAATATGAAATATTAACTTGCACGAAACACTCGCACGCCCCGGGGCACTTTATTCGAATGGCATAACTTTCTATGTACAAAACCAGGCGAGGTAACACGTCCAAATAAAGTTTTCTAACTCTTAGGACTGTCGAGAAATTTTTACCAAAGTGACGTATTTGCCACCCCAGCAAGAATTTTGCCATTTCCATCTCGCTCGACAATGCTGAGCTCAACAAATCAATTTTAGATCCTCTCTCCGAATTTCATATTAATTTAAATGTCCGAATTCATCAACTAATTGCTTTCATGATTGGCCTCGTCTCCCCACTGCATAAATATAAAATATTAACATGCACGAAACACTCGCACGCCCCGGGGCACTTTATCCGAATAGCATAACTTTCTATGTACAAAACCAGCCGAGCTAACACGTCAAACATCTCGCTCGTCAATGCTAAATTCACCAAATCAATTTTGGATCCTCTCTCCAAATTTCAAATTAATTTAGAGAGAATTTTCCATCCCCCTTTGAGGCAACAACGCAACAACCAAATTATTATACCGAGACAGGTCAAACAACCACTCGGTTAAATTGCATCGAGTGTAGCATTATGTAAGCCACGTAAATATAAAAGCGATCGGAATAAATTTTAACGAACAATGGACGCAGCGAAAAATTTTGAATTTGCCAAATCAATTTTAGATCCTCTCTCCGAATTTTAGATTAATTTTGAGAGAATTTTCCATCCCCCTTTAAGGCAACAACGCAACAACCAAATTATTATACCGAAAAAATTTTTGAATTTGCCAAATCAATTTTGGATCCTCTCTCCGAATTTTAGATTAATTTAGAGAGAATTTTCCATCCCCCTTTAAGGCAACAACGCAACAACCAAATTATTATACCGAGACAGGTCAAATAACCACTCGGTTAAATTGCATCGAGTGTAGCATTATGTAAGCCACGTAAATATAAATGCGATCGGAATAAATTTTAACGAACAATGGACGCAGCGAAAAATTTTGAATTTGCCAAATCAATTTTAGATCCTCTTTCCGAATTTCAGATTAATTTAGAGAGAATTTTCCATCCCCCTTTAAGACAACAACGCAACAACCAAATTATTATACCGAGAAAAATTTTGGATTTGCCAAATCAATTTTAGATCCTCTCTCCAAATTTCAGATTAATTTAGAGAGAATTTTCCATCCCCCTTTGAGGCAACAACGCAACAACCAAATTATTATACCGAGACAGGTCAAACAACCACTCGGTTAAATTGCATCGAGTGTAGCATTATGTAAGCCACGTAAATATAAAAGCGATCGGAATAAATTTTAACGAACAATGGACGCAGCGAAAAATTTTGAATTTGCCAAATCAATTTTAGATCCTCTCTCCGAATTTCAGATTAATTTTGAGAGAATTTTCCATCCCCCTTTAAGGCAACAACGCAACAACCAAATTATTATACTGAAATTTTTTTTGAATTTGCTAAATCAATTTTAGATCCTCTCTCCGAATTTCAGATTAATTTTGAGAGAATTTCCCATCCCCCTTTAAGGCAACAACGCAACAACCAAATTATTATACCGAGACAGGCCAAACAACCACTCGGTTAAATTGCATCGAGTGTAGCATTATGTAAGCCACGTAAATATAAATGCGATCGGAATAAATTTTAACGAACAATGGACGCAGCGAAAAATTTTGAATTCACTAAATCAATTTTAGATTCTCTTTCCAAATTTCAGATTAATTTAGAGATTAAGCCACGTAAATATAAATGCGATCAGAATAAATTTTAACGAACAATGGACGCAGCGAAAATTTTTTAATTTGCCAAATCAATTTTAGATTGTCTTTCCGAATTTCAGATTAATTTAGAGAGAATTTTCCATCCCCCTTTAAGGCAACAACGCAACAACCAAATTATTATACCGAGACAGGTCAAACAGCCACTCGATTAAATTGCATCGAGTGTAGCATTATGTAAGCCACGTAAATATAAATGCGATCGGAATAAATTTTAACGAACAATGGACGCAGCGAAAAATTTTGAATTCACTAAATCAATTTTAGATCCTCTCCGAATTTTAGATTAATTTAGAGATTAAGCCACCTAAATATAAATGCGATCAGAATAAATTTTAACGAACAATGGACGCAGCGAAAAATTTTGAATTCACTAAATCAATTTTAGATCCTCTCCGAATTTCAGATTAATTTTGAGAGAATTTTCCATCCCCCTTTAAGGCAACAACGCAACAACCAAATTATTATACCGAGACAGGTCGAACAACCACTCGGTTAAATTGCATCGAGTGTAGCATTATGTAAGGTAAATATAAAAGCGATCGGAATGAATTTCAACGAACAATGGACGCAGCGAAAAATTTCATTCGAAGAAAGCTGACTTGCAGAAAAATGAACGTTTAACGTTTCGACATCCGGTCGTGGGAATCGTTTGGTACGAATAGTAAAGAAAAATAAATTAAAAGAATTTAAAAAAAAAAAAAACTTAATTAATTAAACATACCATGAAGCATCGAAATAATTAATGACGTTCAACGAGACATTTTATGTCACCTTGAGATGAACTTTGATCCTCGCTTAGCATAGAAAAAAATTCGTGTGTCGACCAAACGCGCTTTCCTCATTTTAAATTTCGAATATTCTTATTTGAGGTAAATTATTGTGACAAAATTAACGTACCATATATTTATTTATATATATTTTTTTCCTCTTTTCTTTCTTTCTTTCTCGCTCATTTTACAACTTAACAGTAAAAAAAAACAAATATACAAACAGACAAAAAAAAATATGACTTTTGATCGGATTTCACTGGTGGGTCAGCTCAGCGTTCCTCGCTGGTGGCGCCACCTTCGCGGCTAGTGAAATCTTTGTTCTCTTCCCCAACCTTGGGCTTTCGTCGTAGTGCACGACCTCTTATATTTAGCATCGTTTTTACCACCAACCAGATGGCGCCCTTTTCGCATATGCAACGCAAAACATTAACAACGCCAAGGATCAACGAGTGAGGAGGATAACCTGTAGTCCTCGATTCGATACCGATCGTTTTTAACGAAGCCTCGACAAATTTTTCGGCCGATGGTGCCATCCAAGATGGTTTTCTGTCGAGGAAAAAATCACATTTCAGACATTTTAAATCGCGACTATTAATGTTTAATTTTTTTTAATTGAAATATAATTATTTATTCTCAGATAAATTTTTTGACAGAAATTAAAAATTTGACCTCGTAAATGAAAAAATTATAAATAAAAATAGTATATTTAAAATAATAGACGTTGCCAGCCAAGGTGCTTTTTTTTCGAGAAGAAAATTATACTAATAAATATTTTAAAAAATTCTAATCTACATTTAGGAAGCAAAAAAAAGTTTTTTTTTTGTAAATTTATTTTTTTTGGTATAAAAATTCACAAACTCACTTGATTTTTGACATTTAAAAAAATTCTAATCGATATTTAAGAAGCAAAAAAAAGATTTTTTTTGTTGTAAATTTGTTTTTTTTTTGGTATAAAAATTCACAAACTCACTTGATTTTTGACATTTTCGTTGCAACCGGACCCGGAAGTACACACTGAATAATTACACCACGAGGGGCAGCTTCGGCAGCAAGATCGGCGCTTAATTTGTCGACGTAAGCTTTGCTGGCTGCATATACCGAGAGATATGGACTCGGCATTGCCGCTGCTGACGAGCTTACATTAACGATAACGCCTTTGCGACGTTCCATCATTCCTGGCAATACAGCACGAGCTACACCAGTAACACCTGCGACATTTAATTGCAGTATCCTCGCAATTGTGTCCTCGCTGACGTTTGTAAAGAGATCGGGATAATCATAACTCGTGCCAGCATTATTGATAAGAACACCGACCTTTTTTTTCAAATTTCAATCAAACAAATTAATTATTTAAAATTATAAAAAATTTATTATCGAGTAAAAAAAAAAAATAATTCATTAATTGTTCATTAATATTGAGTACCCAAAATATTATTTACACTCGCGAATTATTCAGACAAGAAAATATGAAAAATTTCAATAAAATTTTATTCATTTTATAGACGAGTTTGTAAATTATTTTTATTATTATTATTTAATATGCCTGATGACTCGAACAGAGGAAACAATTTTTTAAAATCTGCATATTTAAATTTTTACGTGGCTTTCTTAAAATCCTCTGCCCACCCCAACACCATCTTTTGACAAAACTCCCTCATTGTCACAAGTCATCGTTTTTATAATTTGGCTTCCTCGTATAGAGAAATTATTGCAAAAATATGATGAGCATTTTTTGGAAAAAAATTAAAATATTTCATAAAAATCAAACGAAAGTCGAATCGTCAAAAAAAAATTGTATGGAAGAAAAGGAATTGGGGATTCTACTCTGTAATTAAAATTTTTTAAAAACTTTTTTCCACAATAATAAAGTTTTCTCTATGAGCAAGAAAAAAAAATGCATCGAATGAATAAATACACACACACATATATATATATATATATAGTGTTAAAATTTGACTAAATTTATTAAATTTATTTTGTGATATTTTGAAAAGTAAAAAAATAAATGTAATAAAATTCATACCTCGAGTTCCTCGATGGCTTTCGATATCTTGGCATAAACAACTTGACCCTCGGTCAAATCAGCCTCAACGATTTTTGTCTCCACCCTATAGCTCTCTTTTATTTCACTGGCGACTTTTTCCAATTTTGCGATCGATCTCGAGACGAGAACAATGTCCAAGCCTCGGGCTGCAAGAGCCTTCGCATAAGCCTTGCCAAGACCATCGGTTGCCCCAGTCACAACAGCCCATTTTCCCTGGGTCGTAAGGTCAACACCAAAACCCAAAGCTGGCGCTATGAGTTTTTTCCAAGCGAGCACGCTCGATCTTATGACTATTCGGAGACCGATAGCTGCGATCACAACAAGTGATAATTTGTCCCAGCACGAAAGCGTCATTCTGAAATCACAAAAAATAATTAAAAAAAAAACAAAATTTACAATAAATAATCAAAAATTATATTATTATTTTTTTAGGCAAATTAAATAAAAAAAATCTTTTCCCACCTTTTATTTTATAATTATTCGCCGAGAATTAAATTAAAAACAAAAGAAATATTTCGCTTTTTTTTTTTTAGTATCGAACGGCGATCCCGTTTTGTATACTTTCGAGTCTTTCGTACGACTGAACGAGAACGATGGCAATCGACCGATTACCGCCACACTGTTTTATGTTAATGTATATCCATGTGAGCTGACCAAGCAGTTTAATGATAACGTTATCAAGCGAGTCATCAAAACTCACGGTGGCCAATTGTCACGTCTCATTCTCGATATTCATTACAATACAACTCGTATACACACACACATATATGTATATATGTATATATATAAGTTTGAAAGAAATTTTATTTAAATATATATATATATATATTTCAATAAAATTTCTTTCAAACTTGCGGAGACTTTATAAATTGTAAAATTTATAAAATTTCATTTAATATATATATATATATATATATATTTAAATTTAAATAAAATTTCTTTCTTTCTTTCTAAATAGTAAAATTTATAAAGTAAATTGTATAAATTGTAACGATCGAAAATCGATGCCAAAATGATCGTTTGTTTATTTTTTTTTTCTCTATTCGTTTATTTCGTGATGAGAAAATTTACGGTAATACGAATATAGTGAATACTTCTTCGCATGGATTTATCCAAATGTTGATATTTAATGGTTGTTTAATCGCGAGATACGAGAAAATGTAAATCGTTTCCTCATTTCTCTAAATCAATGTTATGTCATAAGTAAACCGTAATTCATACTCCATTTATATATATGTGTGTGTGTGTGTGTGTGTGTGTGTACACGCAATCGTACTCCATATCCAGAGGCATAACCGGTGCGTATTTTTACAGGATTCCGTGAACCCGGAAAGCTCACACTAGTAATTTTCTCACGAAAAATTGCGTCAATCACACACAACCCACACACTCGTAAATAAGTTACGATAATAATTATCGTTAATGTTACATCACATGCGTGGCTCAATAAGAATGTGGATTTAATGTTGATTTATACATATATATATATATATATATATATATAATATGTAATATATAATATATAATATATAATATATAATATATAATATATAATATATAATATATAATATATAATATATAATATATAATATATAAAAATCGCTTGAGAAAAAAAAAGAATAAAAATTCACCCTGTGAGAAAAGACTCTGTTGGAGTAACAAAATTTTTTACAAACTCGTCTTACACTTCCTGACCCTCCACCCTATATATAATATTTTCCAAATACTTACCCCGAGGTGCCCAACATTTACCCCAATTGATAAAAAAATTTGGTGCCCAGCAGAGGACTCGAGCAAATCGCAATTTATTAATATTTTCTTTTTACACATTGAAATTTACATTATTTTCACTGTGGCTGTATCTCACAGTCAGAAACTAAAGAATTAATTTCTCTTCAACCTTTTTACTCGAATTTTTTAATTGCTAAGAAAATATAAAAATTTAAAACCCATAAATTAAATTTTTCCTAAGTGTTGACTTTTTTATGTCACATAATATTTCACCCCTAAATGTTAAAATGACAAATCGAAGTAAAAACAAAAAATAATTTAACAATCTGACGACGTTAAAATGAAATTATTTGCAGTAGATAAATTATAATTTTTTTTTTTTATCTAATTAGTTATTTTACTACTGAAATTTATCATGTGTAAAAGTGAATATTTAAAATCCATTCATTCTCAAATTTTCTTGCCAGTTTACATAAATTGCACAGAGGAACAATTTTTATTCTTACCTGTCATTGACATCCGGTGATGCCACTAAGCTTGACAGTCAGGAAGAGAGAGAGAGAGAGAGGGCAAAATAAAGAGAGAGAGAGAGAGAGAGAGAGAGAGAGAGGGAAAGCCTTCTCGATGTGTCTGCTCTAGTCGCGCTTTTTCCACTTGTCACTCGTGCAGCTCGCAGAGCACGGAGTTTCCCAGTCGAGTAACGAACTCGTCCGTTCTAATACATGACTTTTCCCCTCACAATACTCGCAGAAACTCGGAAAAATTCACTTCTACCTGAATTCTTTTTTGTTTTTTTTTTTAATTCTCAAAATTTAATTTCATTATTTATCTTACGCAATATTTATTTTTTGCTACTCCATCAGTATTTATTTATCGTATTTTTACAAACACTCTTCGGATACTTTCTTTTTGATGATTTTTTTGTTTCTTGTGTGCTAAAATTTGTTTCTCAATATTTGAAAAAAAAAAATTTCGCTCCCTTTTTGAAAATTGACGATTTACACGTTTGAATTTTTTTAAATATGAGAAAAGCTCAGCCAGACGGAGCACTCTGGCACAATGGAGAAGTTTCACCTCGTCGTCATCGCGAAGCACACGCGGTCGATTCAACGAGCTCGTCTCAACGAACGACCACGATGCGCGCGCGCAATGTCAGGGCTAGATGGATTCCCTCCACCTCTCACTTCCGCGTGCACAAAACCATATCGGCTCTTTGCTGTACTCCACCGTCAGGGAGCCTCTTTCTTTGGCACACTTTAACGCAGCTGTCTTGTCCTCTTCCCCTCCCCCTCTACCCCTCCCCTATCACCCTCCACCCCTCCCCTATCTCCCTCCACCACTAACCCTGCCACTCTCTTACTCTCTTTATGCATTGCTGTAATATGGCGAAAACTAGGCTTGTACATTTTCCTCATATCCATTTATTTTTATAGAGAAAAACTTTTCTATATATATATCGCGACTTGATTTGAAATTAGGGAATCTTTGCTATAAATGAAGAATTTTAATGAGGCAATTTTGTAGCAAAGATTGAATTTAAAATAATTGTTTCACCCAACACAAGCTTGTATTAATTAATGTTTTTTTTTTTGTAATTCAGAAGTTGAAAGTATAATTTATTTTTTGCTGCACAGATCGACCACCACTCTCTTACTCTCTTTATGCATTGCTGTAATATGGCGAAAACTAGGCTTGTACATTTTCCTCATATCCATTTATTTTTATAGAGAAAAACTTTTCCATATATATATCGCGACTTGACTTGAAATTAGGGAATCTTTGCTATAAATGAAGAATTTTAATGAGGCAATTTTGTAGCAAAGATTGAATTTAAAATAATTGTTTCACCCAACACAGGCTTGTATTAATTAATAATGTTTTTTTTTTTTTTTTGTAATTCAGAAGTTGAAAGTATAATTTATTTTTTGCTGCACAGATCGACCACCACTCTCTTACTCTCTTTATGCATTGCTGTAATATGGCGAAAACTAGGCTTGTACATTTTCCTCATATCCATTTATTTTTATAGAGAAAAACTTTTCCATATATATATCGCGACTTGACTTGAAATTAGGGAATCTTTGCTATAAATGAAGAATTTTAATGA
Organism: Dyspetes luteomarginatus; assembly: GCA_963669185.1. NCBI lineage: Eukaryota > Metazoa > Arthropoda > Insecta > Hymenoptera > Ichneumonidae > Dyspetes > Dyspetes luteomarginatus. Next base: position 21,156,078 of record OY769907.1, on the reverse strand, counting down.
GGCAATTTTGTAGCAAATATTGCATTTAAAATAATTGTTTCACCCAACACAAGCTTGTATTAATTAATGTTTTTTTTTTTGTAATTCAGAAGTTGAAAGTATAATTTATTTTTTGCTGCACAGATCGATGGCTTCGATTTTAAAATTGTCCGATAGTGAGAAGAATTTAGAAGGACTTTTTTTTAAATTCTTCATTGATAAAATTTTTTTGTCACTGATAATGATTGTGAGATTTTGATAAGAGATGAATTGATTAATTAATCGAAGATTTTTTTTGTTAAAATTCGTTTATTTAAAAGGCAAGTTTAATTTATGGTTTTTTTTTTTTTTTAACTTGCAAATATGAACATTTCGTTGATTTTTCGAGAGAAAGAGAATTTAATCAGGTTGACCACATTATTAATCTCGTATGTGTCCCCGAAACGTGTTGAAAAGGAAAAATATTATGTTATCTCTGTTATATTTCCTCCTGAGAATGTTTTTTTTTTAAATATTTTTTTCACGTAATAGAAGGATTTTCACGTTTTTATTTACACATCGATAAAAACTCGTCAATTTTTAATCAGAGCGATTATTTTCAATTTTTTCGCCGCTTTTTATGAGATATGCTGACGGTGGCCGAGCAATGAGGCTCATGTACCGTTTATCGTTTCGCTCATTAAGCCAACGCAGGTCTCGCGTGTTTGTGATGATGCCGAGATCCTCTCTCTCTCTCTCTCTCTTTCTCTCTCTCTCTCTCTCTCTCTCTCTCTCTCTCTCTCTCTCTCTCTCTCTCTCTCTCTCTCTCTCTCTCACTCTTTCTCTCCCTCTCTCTCTCTCTCACTCTCTCTGCTATAAACATTTCCCGTCACTTAACAAAATGACCGAAGGGAGAGGCGGAAGTGCGGGGAGACGCGCAATGCCTCTCCGGGCAGTAGGTCAATATATTCGGAGGACGTGGCTCTGCTGCCTCCTCTTGCTTTTCGACAGGTACCGTTCTCATTAACAGTTTTCGATCTACCGGGTGACAAGGAAGTGATTTTTTCCAAAGTCTCTCAACCAAAGTAATTAATTTAATTCTTAATAATAATAATAATAATAATAATAATAATAATAATAATAATAATAATAATAATAATAATAATAATAATAATAATAATAATAATAATAATAATAATAATAATAATAATAATAATAATAATAATAATAATAATAATAATAATAAAATTAATGTGTTTGATATCATTCTTACGAAATGCATTTACGATCGTTGGGTATTTCTCGAATCCATTATATTATTCTCAATATTTTTTTTTGTACACATAAGCAGAGAAAGTTATAAATTTTTAATATATTTTCATATATGGAGTCTATATGTGTTTTTTTTTTCCCTAAATTTTCATCTTATTTGGATACGCTAAAATTGGCATTCGATAAACATTAAAAAAAATAATAATTTTCTTTCTGCTTTTTTTCTTTTCCAGAATCTCAAAGAGACGAAAAAAGTATTGAAATAAGGTGCGAGGTAAGTGAAGTGAGTTTCCTTGGGTCAAAAGCTCATCGTTCTTCTTCAGTGTTAATTAAACAACAAAAAGTTCAACAAAGTTTTTGGAAAAATTAATATTTGTCGAGGACAAGCTAACTTTTTGAATCATCAAGAGAGGGAGGAGAGGGGAGGAGGAGAGAGAGTAGAACAAAAAAAAAAACGTTGATCGAGTCTGCGAAAAAATTGCATATATTCGAGACTGTTGAAAATCGTACGAGGTGAAAGCAAATCGTTCGCTCATGTAACGTGTACGTTTTCGTCATTTCAGTAATTAAACTCTCAGAATTTTTTATCATTCTATAAAATTAAGGCTCGAGACTCGAGACTCTGTAAAAGCGATAAAAATATTTTTTTTTAAGTGACTTTCACGAGTATATGAGATGAGTATATGAACTGATATGTACTTTGACCCTTTTGCAATGAGTAAAATTTGGCGGATCGGGTGGAAAGGATAAAAAATTGTTTTTACGATAGGATGAATCGAGTATTTAATAAAACGAAAATTTCTGATATAAATTAGTTTGTGATGTTGAAAAAAAAAATTATCTTGATAATTTTATCGATTGAAATAAAAAAAAAATTGCAATAAAAATTGTAAATAAAACAAAAAAAAGGAAATTAAATTTTTAATGGAAATTTGACACGCAACAAACGAGACTTCCGATAAAATATAATTTAACCCTTTTGGAATCGGTGAAATTAGGCGGATCGGGTCACCTCAGAGGGGTCACCCGAGTGCAAAGGATTAAAAATTGTATTTACGAGCCCAATTGGCCAGGGTTCGAATTCAAGGCGTAAAATGAAAATTTCTTATGTAAATTACTTTCTGATGTTAAAAAAAAAAAAAATTATCTTGATTAATTTTATCTGCACCATGTAACAAAAATTGTAAATAAATAAATAAAAAAAAAGAAGATTAAATTTTTAACGGAAATTTTACACACGACAAATCGCCGTCCGATGAAATAATTAATTATTGTTTGTCGCATAAATATAATTAATGCCCAAATTTATTATGTCATATATACATCATGGATATTATAAAATTCGTGGAATCTACATCGATAATAAATGTGAAATATCTGTTAATTAATGTTTAATTGTATTATTATTATTAGCGTTTGAAGTTCAATTATTCTCTCGAAATTGAAATAATTCAATAAAAATAAGGAGAGAATCCATTTTGGAAAAAAATTGACAAAAAATGAAGAAGAAAATTATTCAAATCTTTTATTAAATTTTTTGGAAAATAGTAACGAGAACATTTTTCACTTTCGTTTGTACTTCGTCATTCTGATGTGACTGTGCAAAAAAGCTTGTAATTCAGAGCCATGTCGTCACATTTTAAGTATCAATTCGAATTAAAAAAAAAAAAAAAAAAAAAATCAATGAAAAGGTGAATGTAAGAATTCAACGAGAATCAGTGAACGCCAGATCTTCACCTTTCGTAAATAAAATGTTTCGACCACTAAATGCCACACCATCGACTCTCACTTTCTCCATGCTGAGAGAGAGAGAGAGAGAGAGAGAGAGAGGGAGAGAGAGAGAGAGAGAGAGAGAGAGAGAGAGAGAGAGAATATTCCGTTATACGATACACCGTGAACGAGATCAGACGATAGAAACGTCTCGATATACCAACCGGTTTTATAGAAAGCCGTCGATGAATTTTTATTTTCATCATTCCAAGTTTTAGCTCGTATAATTTTTTTCCCCTCTTCTCCCTCACTAATAATCATTCATTTTTGCATACCCTCGGTAAATATTTATTCGAATCCAATGATGAATATTCAAATTTATTAATATTGTTATTAAAGTTCAAATCTAGGAGGAAAAATTGTATTTAAAATTAAGTTTGAGATTTACTTTTTTCAATAATCAAAAATAAATATTGAATGAAACTTTTGGATTAATTGTCGTCAGGTCGATGACTTGTGCAATACTATAAATATATATAGAGAGTTCAGCCTTCAGAATAAATATATATAGCTTTCACCAAAATTTCCTATTACGTCAGTCCTTGAATATTTATACTGACAATAAGTGCCTAAATTTTGGGCCTTAATCCACGACTTGGTCTTTTCACCTCGAGATTCGAAATTCTTATCCTCCTCTCGTAATCCTCCTTGTATAATTGGCCAACCGACTCGTGCTCAATGAAAAATTAAAATACAGGACGAAGATCTTAGATCTTAGGACGAAGGTCTTAGAAATTTGTTAATTTTTTTTCGGTAAAATAAAAAGGAATATTAAATGGGACTTGAATGAATTATTTCTTGTCAGTTCGATGAGCAATTCGAGGCTAAAAATTCCGAATTAATTTCACAAAAATACTAAATTATTTGAAACTCTAGAAATTTTTTCAGTCTACTTTTCTTCTTTTTATTTCCCTTTCATACTCGTCCTTATCCTCATTATAATCAGTCAATTGTCTCGTTCCAGTCTTGACGACTTGTCTGTCTCTCATAATTCTAAGATGCTGATGAGCTCGACGAAAAATTAAAATCCAGTACGAAGAAGTTTGAGAATTTTTAATTTTTTTCCAGTAAAATAAAAACGATTGTTAAATGGGACTTATGAATTATTTCTTGTCAGTTCGATGAGCAATTCGAGGCTAAAAATTTCGATGAGCAATTCGAGGCTAAAAATTCCGAATTAATTTCACAAAAATACTAAATTATTCCAGGCTTTATTTAGAGAGCTTCGAATCTACATGAAGACTCAGCGGGTAAAGTAGTCCAAGTAGTATTTGAATTTTCGACGTTAATCTACGTTTCTTCTTTCTACCTCGAGATCCGTTGTTTTTATTTCCCTTTCATGCTCTTCCTTATCCTCATTATAATCGGTCAATTGTCTCGTTCCAGTCTTATTGACGACTTGTCTGTCTCTCATCATTCTAAGATGCTGATGAGCTCGACGAAAAATTAAAATCCAGTACGAAGAAGTTTGAGAATTTTTAATTTTTTTCCAGTAAAATAAAAACGAATGTTAAATGGGACTTATGAATTATTACTTGTCAGTTCGATGAGCAATTCAAGGCTAAAAATTACTATGAGCAATTCGAGGCTAAAAAATCCGAATTAATTTCACAAAAATACTAAATTATTCCAGGCTTTATTTAGAGAGCTTCGAATCTACATGAAGACTCAGCGGGTAAAGTAGTCCAAGTAGTATTTGAATTTTCGATGTTAATCTACGTTTCTTCTTTCTACCTCGAGATCCGTTGTTTTTATTTCCCTTTCATGCTCTTCCTTATCCTCATTATAATCAGTCAATTGTCTCGTTCCAGTCTTATTGACGACTTGTGTGTCTCTCATAATTCTAAGATGCTGATGAGCTCGACGAAAAATTAAAATCCAGTACGAAGAAGTTTGAGAAATTTTTATTTTTTTTCCAGTAAAATAAAGACGAATGTTAAATGGGACTTATGAATTATTACTTGTCAGTTCGATGAGCAATTCGAGGCTAAAATTTTCGATGAGCAATTCGAGACTAAAAATTCCGAATTAATTTCACAAAAATACTAAATTATTCCAGGCTTTATTTAGAGAGCTTCGAATCTACATGAAGACTCAGCGGGTAAAGTAGTCCAAGTAGTATTTGAATTTTCGATGTTAATCTACGTTTCTTCTTTCTACCTCGAGATCCGTTGTTTTTATTTCCCTTTCATGCTCTTCCTTATCCTCATTATAATCAGTCAATTGTCTCGTTCCAGTCTTGACGACTTGTCTGTCTCTGACCATTGTAAGATGTTGATGAGCCAGATGAAGGGACTCGAGATGAAAGCGTCTCCAGCGTAATGCATCGGTATCGACGCTTTCCGTCCAATCTCGATAATCACCCCTCGTGATTTTACCCTCGCGCATATTTTCCGCCTGTTTTATTGTATTTCTAATCCAAGCTGACCAATCATCAGCTGTGTCGGTAACATTGCTTATCCATTGTGTCCATTCTCTAACTTCCGCCGATTCGACACTCGCTGGAAATTTATTAATAAACTTGATCTGCGATTCGGTCAAAATTTTTCTCAACCAGAGTGCAATTTTTCCTGACATAACGTCAATAACGTCTCTCGTTAATTCTGCAAGTGGTCCAGGATTTTCTTCCTGGACGACGTTGGAAAATTTTTCGTAAACAGCTCGGTGTATACGATTTGATATTGGATCTGTGCCAGGATTCTCATCGCTGTCCTCAATGGCGTTGTAGATCGTATGAAATATTTTGTCGAAAGTTACAAAAGGCGTGTCCGTTCGATACTTTTTCTCGCCCATGAGTTTCGAAAGTTTCTTCGATATCTTCAGCTCATCTGGTTTGCCAGATAATTTTGTAAATTCGTCCGAAAATTTCGAAGTTTTGGCAATTTTGATCGATTCCTCGTCATCTTTGGACACTTTCGATGGATCTCGCTGAATTGCAGGATCTCTCGAGGATATTTTCAATTCTTTTTGGAGTTTGTCCATGTCTGTGGCAACTGCGGCGTATGGCGAATCGATACCAACTTCCGGTTGACGTTTACGAGTATCTGCGCCCTCTGGGACTCTCACTGGTTGTAGAGGATCGTCCATTTTGTCATCTGAAGCAATAGTTTTATCCACTTCCGGTATTTCCTCTTGTGCCACTTTAATTTTCTTCATTTCCGCCATTGCAGAAGTTTCTTCAGGACTATCAGCCATTTTTCCATCTGCCCCGCTGACTCTTTGTCCAATTTCCGGTCTTTCTTCTTCGCCGAGTTTTGCTCTATCGGTTGCCGCCATTGCTGAAATTTGGTCTGGATCCGCCGCCATTTTTCCATCTGCCCCGCTGACTCTTTGGCCAATTTCCGGTCTTTCCTCTTCGCCGAGTTTGGCTCTATCGGTCATCGCCATTGCTGAAATTTGGTCTGGATCCCCCGCCATTTTACCATCTGCCCCGCTGACTCTTTGTCCACCTTCCGGTTTTCCTTCTTCATTAGTTTTTACTCCTTTAGCCTCTTTGTCTCCTCCTCCATTTGCATCCTTGTCGATAATCTTTTCCGTATCTCCCAAAGACTTCGTTTGATCCAGTTCACCTTTTTCTTCATCATCTTTCGCGTCTTTTTTCTCCGCGTCAATTTTCCTCAAAGACTCGTCGCCATTTTGTTTCTCGATGTCGAGATCCTTTGCGGTCGTAACTTCAAGAGCTTCTGCCTCGTTTGCTTTTTCCTTCTCGACGATATCTTCAATTTTCCCAGGCTCTCCTTTGCTCTCTCCCTGATCACCGCCATCTTGTTTCTTCCCTCCCTCATCGAGTTCCTTTGCTCTTCTCTCATCTTCGTCAAAATTTTCATCTCTCGTTTCATCCTTCGACCTCTCCTGAGTTTTTTTTTCCTCCTCCTCAACTTTTTCACCTGAATCATCGACGCCTTCCAATATATCTTCGCCTTCTTTCATTTTCTTCATCTCATCATCCATTTCATCTTCGTCCTTTTTCTTCTTTTCCTTCTGATCGTCTTTCCCTCGACTTTGTGGACTTTGGCCATCTTTTTTCTTCTTTTCATCGTCCTCGTCATCGTCTTCATCATCATCATCATCATCATCGTCATCGTCATCCTTTCTTCCAAAATCAAAATCCTCTTCCGTTTCATCCTCACTATCGTCTTCCGTTTCTTCTTCCTTCTCCTTTAATCTTTTCTCGCATTCTTCCTCAAGCTGCTCTCGTTGAGTTTCCGCAACTTCGAACAATACTCCAGATATCCACGAGCCTATTATATCAGCAAGAAATCGCATTTGCTGTGACTTTTTATCCTCACCATTGACAACATTATACTCGAGAATAAAACCCAAACGTTTCAGTATAACTCCAGCAATATCTTTAAATTCTTCCCTCGGTATTGGACATTTCCAGTCTAATATACTCCTGACAAAACCCTCCGCCATTATGTACTGACAATTGACAGCTTCTTTGTCCAATGGTAAAACATTCGAATTAATCCCCGCTGTCACGGAATTCTCAACTTTTTCACTTCCACATTTTATCTTGCTTTTCTTCTTCCGGCATTTATTCTTTGCACGATTGTCCTTGTCGCGAAACATTTTCTCAGCTTGTCTGCGTACAAAATTCAATCCTATTATAATTATAAAAATTACAATTCTGGCCATAAAAAATTTTTGTTTGTATTTGTTTTTTTTTTTTTAACCATAATTATATATAAATATACGAAGCTGAAATATTGGAGGTTAAATTACTCTGGTGTGAGACACGTTTCACCCTCGAGTGATTGAATCAAATTGTCAACGAGCTCGGTCGGTAAAGTCCCAGCACGACTTTCCAGAGTGTTCAGCAAACGATTTTTCGGCGGTTGAGCGAGTTCAGCCATTCTAGTCGAGACCGGACGTAATTTTTTTGTGACTTCCTTCCGAAGACAAGGCGAGGGACATTTCCGGCTGAAAAAAAAATCGAGCTCCTAATTTGCCCCCTCTAAAATCTCGACTAAATATTATTTTTGTTTTTCTCTGATAAATTTTCGTGAATTACCTTGGTGTAGCGAGAATATCAATCCATTCCTCTTTCGTTAGACAATGACGAGGTATTGCTTTTATTTTTGGCAAAGTGCATTCCTTCTCGTACACGAGAACTGTCGCTGTTTTCGGTACTTTAGCTGCTTTCGCCTTTTTAGCACGGCAACATTCATCACCCTCCGGTTTTACAGCTTTTCCCTGTATATCATTGAGTCGAATAAGTGGCGGGAAATTTGAATCTTTTCTTTTTTTCCTTTTCAAAAATTTCTCATTATAGAAATTTTCCAACCTTTGTTTTCTTGCCAGCGTATTTTTCACAGCGATGACGAACCCTCTCCCTTCCTTCGTGTGGCTTCACTGGCCTACCCGAAGACTCGTCAATTTCACCCCTGCGAATTTCTTCCTCGACCGGTCTCGCTTTTTTGACGTCATCGGGCTCGTCCTCGTTGTCCTCCATAGCTTCCGGATTAGATCTTTTTCCTTTCTTCGATTCTCTCCAGCGTCAAGAAAAGTATGGCAAATATTTATTACGGTACGTGAATGTAATCAAGTCACGTATTTATTTGTAACGATAAATTTAGGGGCCAAAAGGGAAAAAAAAAATCTGTTTTATTTAAATTTAATAGGTTGCATTTTTCTTTACATGTCAGGACATTTTATTTAGAGATCAAGTCTTCTTTGGAAAATTTCAGTATTACATTTTGTTTTTTTGTATTCTTTTTTTTATTATAAATGTATAAATACGTAAATCAATTAATTATTAATTTATTTATGTATATACTCAACCTCATATAGATTAAGAATCTTTTTAGTTTTTTTTTTTATTCAAATAAGCAGAACAGCCAGAATCGTAGAAATCGAAAGCCAACTTTTTTTTTCAATATTGTAGACAGCCATTACTTACAGCAATAAAAAAAAAATTGAAAGGTCATTCAAATATGCATAAATATGTAGCAAAAATTCCCATTCCAAAAAACTTTATAGTTTTTATTTAAAAATTCGCAAAAATAGCATAAAAATTCAGTTTCTAGACTAAAATATCCCCTTAAGGAAATATGCTACTACTTAGTCGGTAATTGCCAGGGCTTTCTGCTTATCTTGCAGTCGATAAGTCCAATCGTCAGCGAATCGAGTTTCATTAAAACGCCGTACGATGGCGCCACCATGATAATTTCAGTGGCTCGCGAAATAGCGCGCGCTCCCCACTCTCGCCAGCTCGTTCATTACAATCGATCATTCTGGGAGTTGCTGTGTGCCCGATTTCGGGGAACGTTGTGTGGTTTTGTGTGCTTGCTCTACTGTCAGCAGGGAGAGGGACAGAGAGATAGAGAGAACAGCGAAAAGTGTGAAAAACACTTTTGTTACCAAAACTATATATAATATATATATATATATAATTATGTGGGAATTTGAAAATAGTTTTTACACCCATGAAATGATTCCGTGACAATGTCGTTGGGTGGTTGCGCAAACGAGGTTCAGTGTTATTGTCGTTCGAAGTAACGAGTCAGAGAGAGAGAGAGAGAATCAGTGGCGCGCAGAGATGCTCTTACAAATATAATATGTCTCGTTGACGTGTGTGTAGTGACAGTGAAATTGTGAGTGAGAGAGGAATATACAACACGAGACGAGGATAAATCTCTCCTGGCCGGCCCAACAGCATAAAAAAGGGCTATGATGAGATAACGAACCGAGAATGAGATACAGCAGTAGTGACCTCCTCGGTTATGCAGTCCTCACGCTCACTTTGCATCTCAATGGTAAGTCCAATACCCCCCCACTCCTCACCACCCCTGCCCATCCTCTTCTATTTCTCTGCTCTCTCGTCTATTTCCGCCAATTCATCATTATCGTATCGAGAAAATTACTTTTAAAAAATAGTGTTGGAAAAAAAGACTCCATTCAATGGAGAATTGATCGAGAGAGACCCAGGATTCGTCATCAAAAGTAGGACACTTAGCAGAGCAGCACAGCTGACACGCTTTCATTTTTTTTTTATTCGTCAAAAACGTTCACAAGGTTTTTCTTTTTTTTTTATTACAACTCATTATAACGAAATAATAGTCTATGAGGGTTTTATTTTATCACAGCAAGATTACGTTTTACCTGTTGAAGGGATTGAGTGAGCTATTTAGATAATAATATATATATATATATACTCAGAACTACAAAGAAATATATAAAGCACAAATACGTATGTAAATTGTCGCTATATATTAATATAAATAATATATTCATCAATTGCATTTTTTTTTAACCTAATTTTATCGTATTTGAAGGAAAAATATGTAATTTTCAAGTAAATTACGTAAGTTACGTAATTTCAAGTAAGTTAATAAAAAACCAATAAGCTTTCTACGAAAAGATTCGAAAATTTCAAAAAGTGTATTACTAAAGCTTTAAGGGGGTTGATTATAATGCTTCGATATAATATAAAGCGAGCATCGTTTTTACTCTGGTTAAATTTTTCCAATCAAACAAGAGCAAAATTGTTACAATTTGAAAATTTCGATTTCTCATGAATTAAAAATTAAATTTTTCCCTCACATTTATCGTTTTTTTCATCGAATGAAAATCCGAACGGAATTTCTCGCGCTGATTATGAATGGCGCGAACTCATATTGTCAGAATAAACAAAAATCTTGTGTAGAAATAGAAAAAAAAAAGAAATAATTTTTTTAATTTAAATAAATAAAATATGATTATATTTTGCTCGACAGGACAAGTCGAAGGGGCGTGCAAAGACATCCAAGGGCACGAGTATGATACAGGATTTTATTATGTACCAGGACCCGAGCCTTGCACTCTCTGCATCTGCGATCATGGCAATCCAAAATGGTGCAAAGCCGTCATCTGCCAATTACCCGAGGTAAAAAATCACACTTTATATACATATATATATATTCTATTCTTCCTCTCTCCTTGCTCAATTTAAATCTCGGAAAAATATGTTTTTTTCAAATTCTCTCAATTATCCTAAGCGAAAAAAATATTTCTTGAATTTAACAAATATATCAAGAACGAAAAATTCCATGGCTCAAATATATGCCAAAATATACCAAAGATATATTCTTTGTTTTTGCTTTCGCAATATTTTTGAGCATTCCGAAAAAAAAAAAAAAAAAAAATTAGAAAAAAGAAAAAGTTTTTCCATTCAATCAGAAATCTATGCAGAAACAAGGTTGCAAGTCCTTTCGCTTTGGGACTGCTTGCTGCGAATTCATTTGCCTGGACGACACGTTGTCTTCCGTGACGAACGACAAGAACGATGGGCATGGTGAAAATTCGACAGATCCGAGCGCCAATTATGATTTGGGTCTGAGACTCGTAGCCAGCTGCATCACCGCCATATTATCGCTGAGTCTTTTATTCTTTCTCATACATCGTCTACGACAGAGAAAAATACGTGGTACGTTTACATAAATCTTCTACTAATTCCGTAAAAAAATAAAAACTAGAAAAATATCCAATTTTGATCGAAAATTTTCACATCAGAAATCGCACAAAAAATTATCCTACACTGAGAAAAATATATGACTGAAAAGGATAATTCTCGTAATTATTTGAATAATTGAATTGCTTGTGCAATTATAAATTATTATTCCTGCAAGAAATAAATTTATAATTGCACAAATGGTGAATTATTATTTTTTCCCAGCTTATCAAAGTCGCAATTTTTCTCGATGTGTAAAAGAAAAAAAAAAAAATGTAACATTGATAAAAATGGATTAGTTTGCGTAGCAGGAAGACAAAGTCGTCAATTGGCAGAGGATCAGCGTAGTCTTGGCAGTATGGGCTATCTCGAGCGAGGTGGATTGCCTCATGGCGTTCAATTGGACGATATGGCTTGTGGCGGTGGTTATCCATTATGGAAACCACCGGGTAATTATTTTCCACGAGGCGAAGCTCCACCACCATACGAGGAGGCAGTTGCAGCTGCACGTGCCGAGCAGGCACTTTTAACAATAACACCACACGCTCTTTCACCCTTAAATCTACCAAATCCATATCTGACCGCTCACAATGGTCATTCGAGCGTCGCAATCGTAAATTCTGTACAAAATAATTGTTTACCAGCAAGTTCACCAACACCATCGAGTCATGTTGTGCCAAGTGCATCACCTGCAATATCCAACTCGACCAGACCATTAAACGGATCAAATTCTCACGTAAATTGTCATAAATTAGGCTCGAATGGAAATGTCTCATCTGGAATTTACAATGGCACGACAACGACCAGTTTTACAATGGGAACGAGCACTTATGAAAACTTGCCAAATCCATCATCAATTACCATGAGCATGACACCTCAACATTCTTGCTCTACGAGCCAACAACAACAACAACAATTACAAAATCAGCATGGAAATTCTGGATTACAGCTGAGTGTCTCACAGACAAAAAATTATCAACATCACACAACATTACCGAGGCAAGGAAGTGCTTTTACAATTTCAGCTACTTTGCCAACCTCATCGAGTATTTCGAGCCATCGAACGATACCTCGTACACTCGCGACAAGCGGAAATTTACGTCTTCGACGTGATTTTATGGCACATCAACAAGTCGCACCCTTATTTGGGCCATCAACGAGAAACATTTCACCTGAACGATCACCAAGATCAGCGCCGCCCATTATACCGAGCAATCACAGTACCATTAGATCAGATGCTTTTTACGAGGACATGATTCATGGACCACCCTCAGCACCCTCACAACTCGAGGCTAAACCACCCGAATTAGCGACAACATCGAGCGCACATTTTGAGATTAAGGTAGGCGCGCGATTACGATCGTTTTTTTTTTTTTTTCCCAATTTATCTAGAATTTTATTTATTTATACAATTCAATAATTTTTTAATTAAAAAATATTTTATACATTTTTGTTTCGTTTTTTTTACGAATAATTGACAATTATTTCAGCCCCCTTTACTCGCTAGTGGCGAAGCCAATCAAGATGGAAGCTTTGAGTCCGTTACTTGCACTTGCAGCATGCAAGCTCTGCCAACATTGCACGATGACGCTGACGATTACCGTAGTGAGTGTGAAAATTGCAAAAGCGCAACGGGCTCGCGTTATTATTTGGACAATGAGGATGAACTCGTCACATCGCCACACGAGACTATGACGTTACACAGAAGACCCGAGGAAACTGCTGCAAGCGTCACACCACAGTATTACAGAACTTCTCTCACACTGCCAACAAGTACACGTCAACGTACGAGGTGAGAGAATGGGAGAGAGAAATAAAAAAATTGCAAATATCAAATATTTCATGTGAAAAAAAAAATGCAAAATACATTATATCTATATATATATATATATATATATATATATATATATATATTATATATATTATATATATTATATATATTATATATATATATATATATATATATATTACGATAAGATTTAGATTTCAAATATTTGTTGAGATATATACGAAAAATATATATTTGAAATACATCCAAAGTATATGTAAAACCAACAAAGGTCTATAGGTGGATGGAGGTCTCCGTTTCAGGCGAGAAAAGTTGGAGTGATCGATCTAATTACTATGGATCACCCCAACTTTTCTTGCCTCAAGTAGGCTTTGTGCTTCTATAGACCTCTATCTTCCTTAATTTGACATATACTTATGTATGTCTTATATACTTCTTATATATATATATATATATGTCTTATATACTTCTTATGTATATATTATATATCTTCGTTGCTAAAACTAATAAAACACTCACAAACGTACATCGAAATTTTTAATTTTTTCAATCAAAACGAACTTTAGTGCGAAAAAATGTTTGATCGCTTCGACCTTTGTAACAAAAAAAAAAATTGTTGCACCATTTAAAATTATTTTGTACATCTGTGGGTGCAAATTTTTCAATTGATATCTAATGAAAAATTTTACCAAGTACGTTTTTAATTTAATATTTTTATTTTTTTTACATTTATGTTTCAGAAGTACCGGAGCTCGCGGCAATTGGTTCAGTTCGATGCCAGAAAGTTCCACCGAGTCATCGGACGACGATTGAAAAAGAATGAATGAAGCGTTAACCAAATGCTGAGAATATCCGTGAGTACAGTGCGACGTCGAGGGCTCTCTCTACATCATTCTTTCCCTCTTTTTCTCCTTTTCTCTCTCTTTCTCTCTCTGTCTATATCACTCCCGCCCCCCCCCCCTCTCTCTCCCTCTCTCTCTTTCTTGCGCCCTCTCTCGCTCTCGCCTCCCTCATCTTTGTGGCCGACGGATATGCAACAGTCGCCATCAAACGTTTGATATCGTCAATGGATATTTGTGATAACAGCTTCGAGGTGATCGAGTTTGGTCCGATTGTCAAAAAGCCCGTGCGATCAGACTATAATTATATATATATATATATATATATATATATATATATATATATATATATATATATATATATATCATAAATAAGCGAGTGCCAAAAAAACCCTATTTACTTTATCAGTGATATATTTGGTCATATATCAGGAAAATCGTTGATAAGTATATCGATTATTACCAATTGTTCAATTTAACAATGCGAATGTTCTAATAGAAGGGAAAAAAAAGAAATTTCAGCACGATATAAAGGTAAAAAAAAAACGAAGAAGAAGAAGAAAAGGAAGAAAGTTTTCGGATTCGTACAATCATTTGTATCTAATAAAAGTTATATTTAACGATTATTTCACCGAATTAAGATTTTGTACGATATTTCTCGATATTGTCCCGCGAATAGGATGACTAGTCAGTTGGTAAGAGAGAGAATACGACGGCCCGGTGCTGAATTATTACTGAGAAGCAACGACGTGAAGTTTAAAAACAAAAAAAATATATCACTCCCCCCACCCCCAATCCCCGAAATATTTATTCGGCGTCACAATCAATTTATGCGTATCCCGTTATACACAAGAAAAATTGCGCACAAATAATATATCTGAATAAACGAGTGCCAAATGAAAAGAAAAGGACGCAAAATTGTAGCAAGAAAAAAAACAAAAAAAACCCCAATGTGCATCACTAAAAATCACGAAAGATTTCAGTAGACGCGTGCACGATAGAGTCGCGTGTTTTATCATTCGAAACGTGAGCAACAAAAAATAAAACGGACAAAAAACAATAAGGAAAAATATCCGTAGATTTTATTGATAAAGTTGACTCGATGGTTTGACTATTTAAGTCACGAAAAATATTTATACGAATCACAATGAGCTCTCGCGAGCTGAGACATTTTATTCGCGTTATTATCTCCAATGACGATTTATATTTCTCGTATTCTTCCGAGGCAACCTCGACGTTGTAATTTTCCTTGCCAAAGCACAATATTATATATACATATATATATATATATGCTCTCTACTCCGTTGTTATTATACTTGTACATACGGGATTGTACATTCCAAACGAACAAACAAACAAAAAATAAATTATCTACGTGTCTTTTTTTTTTTTTTAATGGTTGCTGTTAAGTTTAAAAATATTAATAATTGCCAAATTCTAAACTAGAGCAGTATTATTTATGTGGATAATAAAGTGCAAGTGTTTTTTTATTTTTTTATTTTTTACTCATACTTTTACTCCGACCCATTGAGGATGATTAGAGCCAGCTTAATATTGGCAATTCTTCCCAGAAATGTCTTCGATACGATATTACGATAGATAATTAATAATTGAAAATGAAAAATAAGAAAAATTCATGAGAATACACAAATTATTATCGTAGATAATGAAAACCAAATGGATAATTGCACATTCATTTTTACAATAATCACTAATCAATCTCCTCTCATCCCCTGAAACGTAATAGTAATCGAATCTCCGAGTTAAAAATACATGTGAAAATATGAAAATACAAATAAAAAAGAAATGGAAATCTTGTCGTCGTTGTTAGTGACGAAAGTTGTGAACTTCGAATATTGTTCGATCAAAAATGCATGCACGTGTGCGTTCTGCAACGAAACTTTTCATTCAATGAAAATTTATTACAAGTCGTGAATTATAATTTTTTAAGGAATTTCCATGTCACATCTGCAAACGGTCATTGAATGAATTTACTAAATAATTTTTCAATATCTTTAATGTGATTGGATTTTTTTTTTTTCACATTATTATTTTGTAAATTTATTAAATTTACTAAATAAATTTTCAATATCTTGATTGATTTTTTTTCATCATATTTTTATTTTATCACGATATACGCAAATTCCAATAAAATAAAATTTATGATCAAGAATGTATACGTAATGCGTCATTTTGGTCGTTCAAAAATCACTGCTGAACCAAACTCCGTAGTTGCATATATCCGTATACACGTGTATTAATTTCGAGACTGTGAAAATATTGCACTAGTTTGCATTAAAAATCGAGATCTCGGTGACTCGTTTAAGTTTCTCTGAGCGAAAAAATTTCATCTCAGAGATGCTGAATAATTTTTTTTTGTTTATAATCCATATCGATTATCGATAATTGTTGACGTAAGATCGGATGAATTTTAGAGGATCATAAAAGAACCAAAGTAAAGGGTAATTTCTTTTTTTTTTTAATTACGTTTTTACGATCGAGAAAATTGCGAACGTACAAAAATGTTTCAGTGATATTAATTGGGAAAATTCGTGTTAATCACGCACGAAGTATTTCGTGAATAAAAAAATGTTCAATAAATCGCTGTAATATATTTACATATTATATATATATATATATATGTTTACGAACATTTCTCAATAGCACATATGTAACACGAGATATGTTTACTGCGTTCAAAGTACCATTTAAAAAGGATAAAAGAAAAACGTCGAGAATTTTATTTATATTTGATTGATAGCTGTAATATATTTACACTCATAATTACGATTTTCGTTTTTCAATTGTCATGTGTAGGTAGAAAATCGAAATCCATGACTAGGAAGAATATTGAAAAAAAAAAGAAAAAATAGGCAAAGAACGAAAAAAAAAAAAATCGAATATACTGAATAATAATTAATGTATCTCGCGTGAGATATATATGTATATGAAGTATCATCGTTATGTGGGTATGTATGATTGAATGTCGCAGCGTAAAAAATTAATCGTTAAGTCTGTACGACATATTATCGCTTATTTAAGAGACATCCTTCAATTTATCAAGAGATACATACATATATATATATATATATATATGTGTGTAAGATTATCCACGTAAGTTAATTAAATTCTGTGTACCTGCCGTCGTTAGCCCGCTTTCCCGTTTCTAATCGCCATTAGAAAACAAAAAACAGAAAAATATGAAACAAAATTAATAAAACCGACGGGCATCACCGTAAATTATCTCGTTTTAGAGCGCATTCGCGAGTGTACGTATAGATTTTTTTTTTTTTTTTTTTTTTTAATCCTCTCTAGTCCAGCATAGTTGTGTATCGATGACTCTATAACTCTTCGACGGAAGTATAACGAGTTTATCAAAGATTTTCACGGCTGTGCTCTATCCCTCACATTACATTTCGATTATTCGAACGAAAAAAAAAAAAAATGTCTCATAAATAAGCGTGAAAATGTAATATCAAAAATATCCAAAGTGTCGAACACTTTTTTACTTTATTTTCATTACTGTGCTACTTTTTGCAGAGTAAATTTGATAAAAATCCCTGCCTTGTTAAGGTGCCGTCGTAATTCGAATGCAATTCGATTCGACGACGTTTCATTGTCTATCAGATTCTTTTCGCGCAATAACAAAAACTCGCAATTACTTTTGGAAAAGAAATAATCGTGAAACGAGGAAAAAGGAGAAAGCATAGAAGAGGAAAAAATAATTAAATTTCATTCGATATTATTTATTGGATAAAAAATTTACTGCAATACGCTGAAAAGAATAAAATTAAAATGACAAAATTATTTCTTACAGATAATATAATATGATACAATTGTTCGTTATGTAATATTCGTTATTATTAATTATCGTCACAGTCCAATGATGTTGAATATGCTCGATTATTGGCAAGAACAACAAGAAAAAGTATGTATCGACAGAAAATTATAAAAATATATTCCATTATTTTTAACGTAAACGACGATGTAACGCATTATTTAATAATCTAATATTCCCAATCTTTATTTCTCATTTTCCATGTGACACATGAAACGCTACGTCGAAATTCAAATTTGCCGCCAGACTCGAGTGTTTGTCAAAAGTTCCGCCCAGATGGCGCCTGCTTGTTGCAAAATTCAAAATGGCGATTTCGCCGAGACGGCGAACGTGATGCTTCATGCTTCCTCGTCTATGCATGCCCCCGCGTATTCGGAACTGTTCGGAGTATTCGGTACGGTCGTACGGTGGTCAATGCGCCCCGGAAGAGTGCAAAATCTCGAGTTGCGGTAGTGGGGAAGAGCTGGATTGTTGAACGAGAGAGCTCAAACCGAGCTCTCCCTCATCGTGTGTCGCGAGTATTTTATCAAGATACTTTTTTTTTTCTTTTTTTGCTTTCCTTACGCGTGTGACTCGGTTCTCCGCTCTACAGAAATAAGAAACACCTACACGGAATTATTATTTCATCGTAAAAGCGTAGAAAAACATGGCTGAAGCAGTTGTCGACGGGGCCCCGATGTCCCGTTTTTTTTGTCACAAATGCAGTGTCGAAATTGAACGTTTGCTACCCGTAAGTAATCACACGCATAATTTTAATACACAACTCGTGAATTTCAATCTTATTGTCGCCATTATCGTAAGTTCAAAACATATACAGATCAATGCGGTTATTATAAAGCTGTCACTTTGTACCATGCTTAAATCACACCATAATCCCGTCCGCTCGCTCTTTCTCCCTCCCTCTCTCTCTTTCTCTTGTACACTCTCTCGCCGCTAATTCAGAAATACGAATGAAAAAAAAAAAATATCACTGAATATCGCTATTCAAGGCGACGAAGTATTTGCGGAATGACAAATGGTCGTGTCTTCGATCAACTTTTCTCATTTTTCCTCCGAATCATCATCTAATTTTTCATTAATTTATCCAACTTTCCTTCACCACACGAAACACTTTGTGTTTTTTCAAAAACTCTACTACATGTGAATATGCTGCCCTGAATTTTTTTCGCAATATATTCAGTTTTATTTTTCATGTCTACGAATATACGATTAACCTTTTTTTTTTTCCAAAAACAACGTTTACTCGAAAATATTGATAATATTTGGACAATGATCCGAAAATTTATCACGTATTCTTAATTTTTAGGTTATGTTGCACGAACAACCCAAAAAAAAATGCATCACTCACAGCTTCAATTTTTACTACACTTTTTTTCGACACTAAAATACCTCATTGTAGTTTTTTTCTTTTAGGTTTAGTCTGTCATACCGTGCAAAATTAAGATTTATACTGTAGTGTGTCATAGTGAAATAAAAAAGACGACATATATTATATACCAAGAGAGTTCTTCTTTATTGCAGCAACAAATAAATTGCCAGAAATCTTTACTTATTTTTTGCTAATACTATCGATTATATTTGCATATATTTATCAATCATGCAGACATTCATCATTGCAAAATATTGCATACAAAAAAATTCCAGCTTATTCCAAATACTTCCTGATTTATTGGTATGGATAATTTATTGATATAAATGGAGGGAATTCGTAGCTGTATACGATTAATGAGCATGCAGGCATTATTTAGGCTTATTCCACTTACTTTTCGGTTTCGTTATATGAATTACCGAATATTGTGTTATGAATTAATTCATATCCTGGGATCGAATTAATTAACTTGCCTTTAAGTTATACACAATAAGGTGACAATACTATCAATTCATAGTTAAACTTCGGCTTTTTGAGCTTGTTTACGAGCTGAGTAATTTAATTCCTTAATGACGATATGAAAGGTTTACCACGTGACATATGAATGCGAGAGAGATAGCTGAAAATTTTCGGACTAATAACTAACAGAAATGGTGAACATTAAGAGAAAAAACAAAGCATTAGCCCCTGCATCAATCAATTCTGCAGGTGTTAATGCTTTGATTTCGTCCTGAATATTGATCATCTCTGAGAATTATGCGACCGAAAATTTGTGAGGTTATGTCGAGCTTTCACTCCGCCCGAAAGGCGATCTGAAAGGTGTACCACGTGACATGAGTACGAGAGAGATAGATGAAAGTTTTCGGACTAATTATTCTCAGAAACGGTTAATATTAAAGGAAAAAACAAAGCATGAGTCGCTGCATCAATTAATTCTGCAGGTATTGATGCTTTTATTTTGTCTTTAATGTTGGCCATCTCTGAGAATATTTTGGCCGAAAATTTGTGAGGTTATGTTGACCTTTCACTACGCTTTAAGCGTGTGTGAGCGAGAGAGATATTTGTCGTCTTTTTGCAGCTATTACTATAATTTTGTATCGCGTAAACAAGATCATTGCACAATAGTATGATGTAAAAAAAATCTTGTTTATTCCAGTTATTCTTCAACTTTGTGATATGAATTACAAGATACAGTCGAATTAATTCGTCTTAGAATCGAGCAATTAATTTGCCATTACTTTAATCTATACGTAATAAGATGACTCTCTATCTGGAATAATAATATTTTGAATAACTTTGATATTTGGAATAATTATTTGATATAATTATTTTATTTTGGTAAAAAAAATCGAGCACCTTTATTGATATTTTTAATAATATTTTCTCAGTTTTCTAAAATAAACAATATTAATGTTGTTGTTTTTTTTCGGACTCTTATCAGGATTATACATGTCCGTACTGCACATCCGGTTTCATAGAGCAACTGGAAGGAGGCGGGGGTGGTGGTCGTGCTGAAGATGATCCTCTCGACGAGACGAGATCTTACCTCTATGGCTCGAGTATGGATATGAGCGGTGAAGACTTGAGCGATATCGATCTCGATATCGATGTAAGATGGAATTCTCCACTATATATATATAATTTTTTTTTTTTCTCGTACCCCCGTTTTTTTTTTGCCTAATTTTTCATCTTTTCATTTTTCATGATTTTGCTCTCTGGTCCAGGTCGAACAGAGGCCGAATGACGATTTCGTCAGGATGTATCTCGATATGCCTCAAGAATTTCGAGAAACAACAGAAACGGGGCGAGTCGGTGGCGGAAATGCTCAGAGGACGAGAGGTACGCGCTATGCGAGACCTCCCGATTATCGAGATCGACTCGATCGTAGAGATCGCGATAGGTGCGTATCGTCGTTGATACGCGAATGAAACTAACTGTGATTATTCTCATGACCGTGGTGTTAAATTTTACGAAAACAAAAAAAAAACAAAAAAAAAGATTCGCAAAGCGTCACTG
Organism: Dyspetes luteomarginatus; assembly: GCA_963669185.1. Lineage (NCBI taxonomy): Eukaryota > Metazoa > Arthropoda > Insecta > Hymenoptera > Ichneumonidae > Dyspetes > Dyspetes luteomarginatus. Next base: position 21,134,796 of record OY769907.1, on the reverse strand, counting down.
ATTTACAGGATGCGACACGGAAGACCGCACAGACATCTGCAACAGGTCGAGCATTTGATTGAAAATTTTATCCTAAATCTTTCTGGTTTTGGACTTCATCTTCCAACTGCTCAAGGTGGACCTGTACAACCTGTGTATGTATCGTCAAGATAATACATACACATATATATAACGAAACAAATTTAATTAAAAAAAAAAGAAAAAACTCATCAATATATTATTTATGACGTATATTTTGGAATTTTTATATTTACGGGGTTGTTACTCGTGTCAGGGCGTTTCTAAGCCGCAATTGACAATTTATCAAAGTTTTCGTACCAAATTGTTTACCAAATATCTCAATTTTACCGCTATTTTTCGTGACAAAAGTAAATTGTTTTATTTACTTATTCAATTATTTGCCCTCAAAGACTCAAATAGCCAGCGTTCAATTAATCATTAAATTAATTAAATAATTCATCAATTTCAACATCTCGAAGGAATAATTTTCTTTCATAAATATTATTATTAAAAACATCGATAATTTGTTAAAAACAATTTATAGACTATTTTTGGGAAATCCGGGCGATTACGTCTGGGGTCGTGATGGATTGGACACGATTGTCACGCAATTGCTCAATCAAATGGACGGAAGCGGTCCGCCACCTTTGCCACGAAAACAGATCGATGAAATACCAATGACAACAGTGTCGCAGACACAAATTGGTCAGTGGGAAAAAAAATATATATATAAAATTTATCAACATGAATGAACTTTTTCAATTATAATTTCTTAATCAATTTGCCTTGCAGATATTAAACTCCAGTGTTCCATCTGTTGGGAGGATTTTGTACTGGCTGAACTAGTCAGGCAATTACCATGTAAACATATCTATCACACGCCATGCATCGAGCCCTGGCTCGAATTGGTACGTCCTATTAACAATTTCAATATTTTTTACCAAATCAAAATTCCCATATTTATTTCTAAATGTTTTTTATTATTTTTTTTTTTTTAGCACGGAACTTGTCCGATATGTAGACAAAGTTTAGGTGATCAAACTTCCGCTGACGCTAATCGCGACACCGTAGGCCCAAGTCTAGCGGCTCTATTTAGGTAAAAAAAATAAAATAATAATAATTGATCGAAATGATTAATCTCAATAAAAATTAATCACCCCATTAATTTCGAGTCAATAAATAATGTAATATTTCGTTATTTTATGAATTGATCAGGGCAGCGAATCAATCTACGAATAACAGAACACCTTCTGCCTCATCATCGTCAACATCGACGTCTGACGAGTAGTCCAAACAGCATGAAATAATTCAACGAGATTTGAAGGAAAATGAAGAAAATTAATTATCAATATTGTACAGTGTCGCTCCCGTACTGTAGGCTGATATTGTAACGTTTCGCACACAGAATCCGTAATACCCTCACTTTTCATGCGCATTTTTTTTTTTTTCTATTATCTTCTTTTTTTTTTTCGTTTTTTCTTTCCGTTTTCATAAAGTCAGTAAATGATGATAAACACGACAGAGAGCAACAAAAGCTCGAATGAAGGAAAAAAAAAATACAACTCGATACAATCGTATCGAGGTATATATTATTGTAGAAAAAAAAACAAAAAAAAAATAGAAAACTTGCTGTAAAACTTTTTCATCTCCTCATTGCGTCGAGTATAATATTTACGTATAGCGTAGAGAAAGTCAATGGTCGAGTGAAAGAAGATTTTTTTTCGTTACAACATGCAAGTGAAGAATCGCGACACGTGTACGAGAAACGCAAATCGGGCCATAAACAATTATTTTGATTAATTTTTTTTTTTTTTTTCTTATTAATCTCGAAAACACTTTACTAAGGATCCTCTACTAGTACGAACCAAAAAGTAGATTCATTTTTGCACTCGCGCGCAATTTGGAAGAACGGTAAATTAATTGAAAAAAATAATTATTATTCGCCTGGCTGGCAAAAACGAGAAGATTGAAAAAAAAAAAGAAAATTGGCATGCATTATTTTCATCAATGATAAATAAAAAGCGTTGATTCGTCGCGTGCGAGTTTTGGAATTTTCGAAAGGCCAAGCCGAAGCAGAGAAAAAAGGAAGAGATTAGAGATTTTTCGCTGGAGCATTTTTCCTCCTGTAATATATATATATATATATATATATATATATATGGTATATGGAGAAACGAAAAAAAAAAACAATTTTAACAAAGCTTGAGCAGAAATAAGTACCCGAAACTTTATGCTTATTATGATAAATATTGTATGTTTATGGTACCACACGATGCGCTCTCGTATCAATATAAAATTTAAACAAAAAAAACGGAAACAAAATTCCCCTTAATTAGAAGAATCGCGTACAATCGATCAAACACGCCCTTTTAGAGAAAAAAAAAAAAGATCAGATTTTCTGAAAGATTTTTCGTCAGAGCAACAGAAATAAAACAAAAAAATGACGGATTTTTCGGGAAGCTTGCGGATTATTTATGTTTATCCTTGACTCTATTGCGTAATGATGATCCCGCTTTATAGTTGATAAATGTGTACATTATTAAAGTAAATAAAAATTGAAAAAAATCGTACATTTATTCGTCTAAGGAGAAAAGGAATAAAAATCAAAGGATACGTAGGGAAAAGTTTGCATTTTTTTAGGTGTGAGGTCGCCACGCGACGCGGCCACCGCCGGAACTAAAAAGATCCCCAACGTCGATCTTTACTCCCCCACAAAGTGTCGTATTAAATCGTAAAAGAAAAGTCAGTTTTAGTAGTACGCAGGCAGTAGCGCAGTAACAGTATTAAAAATTTGATCTCGCGATATTAAAACCAACAATTTATCTTTCACGTTATCGCAATTTTTATCATTAATCCACCATTTTTTTTTCTCCCCTCTCGTTCGAACGTTATGATGTTCCCAGCGCATGGAAACTCGAACGAGCAAAAGCCGATGCTTCGAAATGTGGGAGAGAAGCGCTTTGTTTTGTTTCTTTTTATTTTTGTAACCCGTTGATCGTAATCATGTGAAACAATGCATGAATGTGTTTTTTACACACGGTGCTAACCAGGTGTGATTGGTAAACAGTGCGGTTCAAAGTAGCACAAAATTTCTCGAGCTATATTTATAAATATATATATATATGTGTGTGTAATCGCGTGCAGTTGAAGAATTATCGCCCGCAATGAGGATTCAGGCTAAACAAACAAAAAACCATAACAAACAAAAAGTGACGCTGTGAATCTCGTGTTGGAGCAACATATTTATTTTACTAGTGCATTTGTGAGTGTAAAAAACGAGTCCTTGACCAGGAAATATAAAGCTCGAGTGAGGTGTTCTCTGATCAGTGTGACGTGAAGTTCTGACGCGCGTGTGTGTGTCCGTACAGTAAAATTCCTTTCGTGTGTGTGAGACAAAATTGTGTTTTAACGTTCTACGAGCTCCAGCGAGAATCCAAAGAGTGATTTTCGTTATTTTTGGAGCGAGTTGCCCCACAATGGAGCAGTTATGGCGCATTCCATGAAGACAGTGTAATATATTATGATTTTTTTTTCTTTTCAATTCTGATATTGGAAAATAGCGAAAATGGCGTCCGCGGAAATTGACGAACTATTGTCAGGACCTCTAGTAACTTGGGTAAGTACTATTTGAAAAATAATATATTTTATTTTGATAACAAAATAAACAAAATTGTATATATGATGATTTTGTCAGTGAAATTTAAATATTCCGAAGATAGAAGTCCTATCTTCGTTGATATTATTGGTAAATTTGAACAAGATCGAGTACAAAAATTCTCGTGACCATCATATTTGTACAATATAAAATTGTATCGTTTTTTCCGGTACAAAAATCATAAGCACGAAAATGCGAGTTTTTTTTTTTAAATTAGCAATAAGAAATTAAAAAAATATATATATCAGAAGTCAAAGAAAAACTCGGCCTGTATGTCCCCTTTTTGAATTTTCTAATTTTGTTTAAAGATCGGAAGAAGCTCGCATTTTTCGATCTTTCATAAACCAAATTATATACATGTGTATGAAAAAATTATGTTTCAAGAAATCGAGTGTTCGAATTTTAAATTGATAATCAATTTTTGAGATATCCCGAATGAAAAAGAAAAATCTATCCCCTCCCAAGAAATTTGTAAATTTTGTTTTTTTTTATAACTGCGAACATTTATTTTTCAGTTTGTCAGCTGCCTGGAGGATCCCGATTCATTAACAAACTATAATGATTTAGTCGATGGTGTTTTGTTGCACAGCGTCTTTTTACAGATGTAAGTTTGTCCCATCAATTGTCGAATTAGTACAAATTTTATACGTGTTGATAGAGGGCGCCACTGTATATCGAGAATCATAAATCATATTTGAATGGATATATATATATATATATATATATATATATATATATATCCATTCAAATTATATATGTATTTGTATTTTAGTGATCCAGAGCCCCTTCACGATGGTGTCGTGCCGACTGGTGGTAATCATACACTAAGGGCGAAGAATTTGGAGATGATTGTCGGCAATATGAAGCAATTTTACGAAGAGGAATTGGGCCATTTAATCATAAAACAACCGGATACGATGAATTTAGGAAAAGAGCCAGAATCTCACATTTCCGAGGCACGTTTACTTCTTCTATTGTTACTCGGCTGTGCTGTTCAATGTCCGAACAAGAAGAAATTTATCACAAGAATAAAAACTCTCAATTTGGATACTCAATTGGCCATTGTCGATTGTATAAAACAAGTGACTGACGAGCACGATATCGTTATAACTCAGGACTTTATGGAAAGCGCAAACATGTCTGGTGTTTTCAAGCAATTCAAACAATTGCTCCAAGAGCGTGATCTCTACAGAGAGGTAAAAATCGTTTTTTTAAAAAAAACTTAAGCGATTGAAATAATCCAATAACGTAATCTCAACAGAAACGTAGAAATCTTTTTTATTTATTATTTTTTCAAGCAATTGAAACAATTAATCCAAGAATTTAATCTCTACAGAGACATAGAAATTTTATTTATTTATTTTATTTTTCCTTATTGCTGAGAAATAATCATTTTTTTCAAAACGAAATTAGGGTAAAATTTTTTAACGTATTTATCTAGAAATGGCGAGGAACGGCAATTAGCGATTTATCTGAGTCTAATGATTGTTCGGTCGGTCCCGAGGGCGAAGATGGCACTAAAATTGCCCAGAATAATACTCAAGCGAAATTGGAACGCGAGGAGAATCATCATTTTGCCGTTGAATTGGCCGATTGGAAATCTAAAGTGAGAAAACAGCGTCAGGAATTGTAAGTTTGTCTGAGGAAAATTATTACACTCGTTAATTCGTCTCAATAATATCGAAGATTCATCGTTTAATTTTCCAGGGAGGAAAAAACTGAGGCGTTGCTCGAGTGTAAGGAGGAACTCGAGCATAACAAAGCATCGCTCGTAAAACTCAAGCAAGAGGTAAATAAATAAAAATTTCATTTATTTCAATTTATTTTATTTTTTATTATTTTTACCATCCGGATTATACGATTTTTGTGATTTTTTAGAATCAAGAATTGATGCACGAAGCTCGTACGGCAAAATCATACAGGGATGAGCTGGACGCCGTTATCGAAAGAGCCGAGCGTGCCGATCGTTTGGAAATGGAAGTCGCGCGATATCGCGAAAAACTCACTGATATTGAATTTTACAAAACTCGCATCGAGGAGCTTCGCGAGGACAATAGGTGATTTTTTAAAAATTAAAACAAAAAAAAATTAACGAGAATGAAGTCAAGTTGCAAATTTATTCAGCAACGATTTCAATAATACTTTAATGGGGAATTTGGGTCATTCAGGGTGCTGATGGAAAATCGAGAAATGCTGGAAGAACAATTGAGCTCATCGAGGCGAAGAGCCGACAAAGTTTTGGAACTCGAAGCACAAATAATTGAATATAAACAATTAGTGAATGACATGGCATTGGTAAGTCTCGTTTTTTTTTTTTTTACAATTTAAGATTTTACTACATTTTTTTTTTTAATTTTATGCTTGAAAATTATTAAATTTCAGGAACGAGCCGCAGACAAGGAAAAGTATCAAGAATTATTTGAGGAAAATTCGCAATTGCACAGATTGAAGAAAGCGGCAGCTGACGAAGCTGCCCTTGCTGGTTCAGTCAGCGAGACCGAAGAGCCAGGTCGGATTTCCCATAATTTTCCATTATTGAGAAATTTAGGCGGTTTTTTTTCTTTTCTAAATATTTTTTTCACTCCTTGCAGCTACAACGGATAACAGATTGTCGGAGCAATTGACAAATAATGCACAGACACGCGCGCTCAAGCTCGAGCTTGAGAATCGGCGATTAATGACAATAATTGATTCGTTAAAGGAAAATTCATTTCACGAAACATCATCGCGAGTTCTCGAGCTCGAGAAGGATAAGAAAAAATTATCATTGAAAATTGACTCGTTGAATGATGGAAATGAACGATTGTCGCACCAAAATTCTGATCTCGAGCTCGTTTGCAAACAGGCACTTGAGGAGAATAAAAAATTGCAAAATACTCTTAAAAATCAGAGAACTTCGTTCGAGCGTCAACAGCAGGAATATCAGGTAGCAAAAAAACAAAACCAAAAAGGTATCAAATAATTTTTAAAAATAATAATTTCGAACATACCTCAAATCTTAATTATTTACAGACTCAACACAGCAAAATTGTCGAATTGGAAAATAATTACGATACGGTTATCAAGGAGAAGCAAAGAATTCAATTGCTTCTGGAGAGCGTTCAAAGACGAGCTGATGATCTCGATCGTTCGTTAGAAATATCGAATCAAAAAGTTGACGAATTGAAAAACGCTCAGTCGAGCGCTAAAGATGCTCTGGCAAAATGTCAGGATCTTGAGGCCAAATTGATTATATTAGAAAAGGACAAGGAAACTGCACTGCGCGATATTCACAAGTATCGTGAGACGATCGAGGTGAAAAGACTTTTTGTTTACTCAATTTTTTGAAAATTGGGCGCCATATTGGAAAATTAAAATGATTTTTTTTTTTCAGGAAAAAGACGTTGCTATTGATAAATCAACGAACAACGTTGAAGTTTTGGAGCGAAAAGTCACCCAACTTGAGCAAGAAATTGCAAATTCCGTGGCCCAAATTTCGAGGTATTTACGAAAACCAAAAATTTAATATTTCCAAAACGATAATTGCCAATGAAAACTTTTAATTATATACGTAATTTTTTTTTTTTTTACTTCAGGCTACAAGAGATTGAGAGATCGAGCAAAGAGCTTGATTCTCGTGCAGCGATCGATCGTGAAACCCTCGAGACACTGCAATCAAATCTTGTCGCGGAAAAATTAAACAGCCAACAATTATACGCGATACTTGAAAAACTTGGTCTCAGCGTTGAAATGCTCCTTGAACTTCCGCCAGATAATATTTTCGAAAGGTTTGAAAAAATTTGTCACTTATTGATTCGTGCAATTTTTTTAAAATTTTTATTTTATCATTTTATTATTTTATTAATTATTTTTTTTCGTCATACACGCTCAATCGTTTTACTCGCAGAATTGCACAAATTCCCAAAGTCGTCGATTACATCAAAACCTTGATTGTCGATAAGGTCACGTGTGATTGTAGGGAAAAAATACCAGAATCTGAAATTACAACGGCCGTTTGTGATTCGGGTTTGATGAAAAATTTGCAAGAGACAATCGAGTCGCAAAAGGTGCTTATGGCGATATTGACAATTTTTTTAATATTGATATTGATAAGACAATAATATACGATATTTCGCTTGTAGAAAGAAATGGAGAGTGTTTTGCTGAGATTGAACACGATTCAAGCAGCGGCGGAGCAGCTGCAATCGGAAAAAGCAAAACTTCAGGTATCCGTCACGACTTTGCAGTCTCAGAGTACATCTTTGACGACTCAACATACTGCTCTGCAGCTCGCAAATTCGCAGCTTGTAGCTGAGAAAGAAGAGGTAATGAGAGATTTTATTATCCAACCTTTTGTCGCTGCAGCTTGTTTTTTTTTTTGTTTTTTAGGTTTTAATATTATAATTTTTTTTCTCCATTTATTTTTATTTATCTTTTTTTTTTTTGTTCAATAATTATTTCATGATTTTTTTAAATGATCGAGGCTTTGTTTGATTTTTTCATAGCTATTGAAAGATCGCGCAGCTCAGCAGCGAGCCCATACGCAACTAGTTAACGATCAAGTTACCCTGCAATCTTTGCACGAGCAGCTAAACAACGAGTACGAGAATCTTCTTCAGGAGCGTGAAATTTTAAAGACAAGTTTGCGCGATGCAAAAAATTCCTCTCGAGTACTTCGTGAGAGTTGCGAGCGTCTCGAGGCAAAGAACAAAACTTTACAGACCGAGCAAGAAATGGCAATGACAAATGTCAAGAGTCTGAATAATTTACGCGGTGAACATTCAAAATTAAAAGTAAAAATTTTACAATTCATGAGCGATTGTCAGGAGAGGAAGAAAAAATGATTTTTATCATAAATTAATTTATAATTTCTCTCATTTCAGGATGACTTTAGAAATCTTTACACCGCAACGGAAAAGCTTAAGCTCGAGTATAGAAATCTTCAGGAGGATTATCGAAAGAACAAAGTTGAGACCAATCGTTTGTGCCTGAAGCAAACGGAAATTCAGGGTGATTTGAGTGTACGCGATGAGAGATGCGCAGCACTTGAGCTTCAAATAAACAAACTGAATCAACGCTGTGAAATGTTGCTACAAATGAATTCCGGATTGGACAGCGACAGACGTTCGTTAATGGAACATATAAGCTTGTTGTTTAATCAATATCACGAATTATTGACCCACTCACTCCAGGACAAAGAGCATTATCACATGGAGGAAAAATTAAACACGTAAGTCGTGGCAATTTTAAATACACAAACAAAAAATTCCAACGCTCAAAATTGAAAAATCTTCGCTCAGCGAGCAATCCTAAAATCAAAATAAGCGCAATCCATAACGCGAACTTTTGAAAAATTATCTTTTACAATGATGAACATTTTGAGAAAAAAAAAACCAAATTTTTTGTCGAATGTACAATTGACTTTTGCACAACATAATAATTGCCTCTCACATTAATTTAAATTGATTTTTGTTTTTTTTCAGCGACAAACTCAATCATATGTCCAGGCAGAAGGAAAAACTCGAGGAGAAAATAATGGAGCATTATCGTAAATTGGAAAGTTGCTCGACGAAGAAAAAAAGATTTGGCGCGAGTCTCGTAAAGAGAATGAGAAAAGCTGGCTCGGAGCTTTTGAGCAAGGTGGGCGATTTAATTATTGAATGTGGAAATTATTATTTTTTTTTGTTTTTCATATTTATTTTTTAATATTTTTTATATTTTTTACAATCTTTGATGTATTTGTTCAGAATCGGCATTCTTGGGCGGACGACACAAAACAGCTTGAGAACAGTAAAATATACGAATCAGAATCGGGTGGAAATGATTCGGATGCTAGTATCGATGATCAGCAAGTTGTAACGGAATTAGCGGATTCTCCAGTCCTCGAGGGTGATGCGCTATCATTGGGACATCCAGGAACACGCAGAACCGTTTATTACACGGACGATTTGGCATCGCCAGCAGCTACCTTGACAGTGAGTTTTTTTTTTCCATCATTTTATCGTTCGATTTTTTTTTTTTTTTAATTTTTATTCTTTTCACATTTTTCTTCTCGTTTTGATCGTAGCACGATCAAAAATTACCCGGAAATACGCCATTGCCAAATGTCCGTTCTGAGAGCTCGGAGGCTCGTCCGAGTCAGCAGGAACAATCACCGAGGGTCGAATTGCCACCTTGCGAGCCACGTCCATTTTTAATCTACAATAAAGTATCGGCCGTTATAAATGAAACACAAAGCATGAATACGACCGTCAAAGACGAGACTCAGAATGACGAGATTCCCGCTGAAAATCAAACAGTCAAAGACCCCAAAACCGGAAATTCCGTTTGGTACGAATACGGGTGTGTATAATATATATATATATTTTTTTTTGTTTATCAACAAATTCGCCAGCACAATTTGCGAGACAATTTTGACTGATGCAATTCGCGGCCCGTACTATACAAGAGATATGAAATATTGAGAAAACAAAAAAAAATTTATCGTATTTTCCTTTTATCGCGCTGCTAGCATGTCTTGTGATGAAATAATGCACGAATCGATCTGGCGGCCATAAGTTCGAGAATAATGACTGAAAATAGCATTTTTGTATTTTTTCCAAAAAGGTTAATATTTCGAGAAAAAGAATCTCATCATTTTCCAAATATAATGAGTACACACAGAGAAAAAAAACTCCCCTTTAGCTCGAACTATATATATATATCAGCCGTTTTGAGAAAATACGGTCGTGGCATTTTTACCAACAGAGCGTGTATCATTTCACCTTAAGATATGGCGATAATTTTCCACCGATAAAACAGAATTACCTCCTGCTCGGTAATCACGATAACTGCCTTACCCTCAGCGTACCCTTATGTATAAACAAAAGTAAAATCAGCTAATCGCAGAATCTTCCGACTCTTATAACGAGAGAAAAACTTTTATCCATTTCTTTAAAATTACATTGTGATATATATATATATATATATAGTTTTTAGGCTTTTTATGAAGATTTGACGCATTTTTCTTTCTCTGTTTTCCAACTGATTTATTTATAAGTTGCCCATCGATGTGTCGAAAAATAACATGTAACATGTTTATATATATATATATATATATATATACACATTACAAGCGTTGACTCGCGCGATAGCAATTATAGCAAAGTATTATTTGTACTAAAGACTCGCTTTCCATAGCACGTAAAATAAAAAAAATAATATTATTCTCATATTATCGCAAATAATTTTTTTTTTTGCTGATTAATTTACATAACAGGTAAATGTACTGATTATTTATACTTAAGAATTTTTATACATATACATAAATCGCTTCGAATTTATGCCGCCTGGATGCATCGAGAACCTCGTGGAATACTTAATTGTTCGATCGAAGGAACAAATAACGACAAAGTTGTCCTGCCCGCAAAATGCAGCGGGTGGTTTTTTGTTTTTTTTTTTTTTTTTTTTTTTGCTAAGGACCCCCTCACCGGCATATTAAACGAGGACACGGGTGGAGTATGGCATTCGCTCGACGATCTTGCTGATCTTGAAATCCGCGGTGGGGCTGCGGTGCTCCATGAGGAGAAAAGACCCGGGCGGAGGGGAGAGTCAGGGGTAAGGGCTCCCCAATGTTTTTTATCGTCATTCTCACGGGCCACAGGCCCAGAGAGGAGGTCGCGTGGTCAAAAAACTGCCCAACGCTCTCACGTATGTCGCTTCACCCCACCAAAAGTTCTCAGGCTCACCAAAAATTTGCATACTCGACTCTCATTCTCTTCTGCGTGTCTCTCCTGTACGAAAAATCTTTAGATGAGCTCTTTCAAAACATTCTCTAGTATTTGTAGCAAAGTCTCGTGATCACTTTCCGGGTGCAGACTGTTTTTTTTTTTTTTTTTTTTTGCCGGTTCGCGTCTAATGGACGAATAAAATCTTTCAAACGTGTGAATGCAACGTCGCTGCGGATAATCGCTTTTGAAAGGGGAGGAGAGGGGGGGGGGGTGCAGCGGAAGATCGGATAACAATATTCTTTTCGTTTCGTTGATTTTTTTTTTTTTTCAAATTTTTTTTTTAACGCATACAAGAAGTTTTTGTTTATTGGAAATGTTAATACTTAGTTTTTTCTCTAAGAAGGCTATTTCTTTATGTATGAAGATTTTATTTCTTCTCGGGAACGTTAATGCAAATGCCTGGTTCATTTCTTCCGTGATCATTAAGGGAGAGAGAGACAGAGAGGTAGGGGGGGGGGGGGTGGAAGAGAGTAAAACGTCCAGTTTCTTCTCTCTCTACTATTTTTTTTCTACCAACCCTTCCACCAATATACTGCGGTATCGTAACTCACACCCCCCCGGACCTCATGAGCAAAAAAGCATCGACATATATATATATATATATATATATGGCAGTAACGGTTTTCGTTCTGGCAGAATTCTCGGCGTCTCGCGTATTTTTCTCGTGCAAAAATAAAGATCCGTCTCTTCCTTTCTTGCACCTCCTTCCATCCTTCGGCGAAAGAAAAGTGAGCGCGCCGTATACCCGCGGGGTGGCTCGGCATTGTGGCCGGAAAATAGCCAACAGTATATGAGAACGAGAGAGAGAGAGATAGAGAGAAAGAGAGGAGAGTGGGGGTGGAAAAGTGGGGTTAGCGATGGCAAAAATAAGATTGATAAAAGCTCCGGGAAAAGCTTCGCGCGGAAGAGAAAAACTTTCGACTGAAAAACCGTCGAAAGGAGCAGGGGGAGGGGGGAATGAGATGGTAAGAAAATCGTGGTATAGAGGTCGCGCGGAAACACGAAAGAGTTGAAGAAAAATCCGGTGGATCGCGTAAAAGCTGGGACATGCTGCAAGTAGACGTATATAGTAAAAGTGCAGTTCGCAAAGAGATGAACGTTTAAAAGTAGAGCGAGAAAGAATGTATAAGGACGAGTGAGATTCCGATACTATTTTTTCTCTCGCTCTCTCTTTCTCTCTCTCTCTCTCTCTCTCTCAGTTTATCTTTTTACCATAACCTTCTCTGGCTCCGCACACTTTTTCCGGTGATTCTGCAGACTGCAAAAATGTCCCCCTGTAGTAGTTAGTAGTACGTGTGTAGGGGGCGCGCAACGCCGGGTAGTATATGTCGCGTAATTCCTGCACGGGGGCCCATGAAGAAAGAAAAGTACGAATGAAAGAAGAAAAAAAAGTGAGAGAGCGCTACTGTGTACATATAGTAACGAAACGAAAGAAGGGAGAAATGCAAGAAAGGGGGATGGGTCGCTGGCAAAAGGGGGGAGGCAACTTTTTTTTCTCTTCTTTATAGGGTCATAACGCGAGCGAGACATCGTCCGCAGCTCGTTGTCCCGCTTCACAGTACCCAACAGCCCCAAAAAAGCTCGCGCTTTTCTCATCCAACCCCCCTCCCCTCCTCCTTCTATATCACATAAGCATGTAGCCTCGTGTGGTATATCGGGTAAAGTCTGAGGGGTGAGGGGAAGTTATTTCTTTTTACATTATGTAACTATATATATGAAGAGAATGGGAGTAAAGGTGGGGAGGGGGGGGGGAGAAAGAGAGGGAGAGACTGATGTGTGCAGGCTGTTCAGGGTGGAGCGTACGTTGGGACACACTGTGTGTCTCTCACAAACGTCACCCCGCCCCGTGACTACCTTTTTCTGCAACTCTCCCTCTTTCTCCCCTATTCGGCTTGACGTTTTTATGCGCTCTCTGTGGCTATATGCATGCCTGTGTGGTGCGCTTATGTGTGTTCCGGCACTCCGCGAAATGGCGGGAAAAAAGTGGCGATTCGAATGTGTGCGCTGAACGCGGGGGCTCGCTGGTGTGCGATGGTGGCGCGTCGAGCGAGAAGCTTCACCGCGCCGGCTACACTGTCACTGGTGGGGATAACTGGAATATTCCTCAGTCCGAGAATCTTCCGGAGTTCAAACAATGTGCAGCAAGCTATCGTACAGATCGTTCCTCGCTCATCAATTTACTTGGGGATAAAATTAATAATATAACGTTCGTTTTTTGATAACGAGAGAAATAGAATAAGAATAGGTCGACTTGCGACAATCTCGCGTCGAGTGTGAACTGGACAAAAGAGTTTTTCAGCATCTCGCATCGCCGGGAGGAAGCGGAAATAAAGGGGCAAAATAGGAAATTAAACGCGTGTGCACGAGATACAGAGGAGAGAGGGAAACTATGAGATATACATGTATATAATCGCGAGCTATCGAAGGGAGGTGGAAACGCGCGTGTGCGCCAAGATTTTAGTACTCTGGTACAAGGAGAATCGCGCGGACGTTCGGTGTGACGAGAGAAAATAAACTAAAGGAGATCACGCGTTTTCGAAAGAAAAAAAGAAACAAAAACCCCTCGTTGAAACAAAAGCCAACTGGGGACATTCTCGTGTGCTGAACAATCCGATATCCCAAATATCCAAAAATTATCGCATATTCCCTAACCTTTGTGTGTGTGTGTGTGTCTTCCTCCAAAGCACGTGTGCCTGTCTGATTTTCTTTATCCTTTCATAATTACGCATCGATAGAAAGTGTGCTTGTGTGTGACTTGATAATTTGTTCTCGTGTTTTTTTGTGACTTAAAATTTCATCTTCAACATATATCCTCTTTCAAATTTCCCGCTTGTGAGTTACGGCTGTTCGCCAATTTAAATATATATCTATATTGTAGCTATTATTATTAGATCTATTATTATTGTTGTTATTTATTTTATTTTTTTTCAATATTTTTAATAAAATTTTGAAAACAGAAAAACCCGCGAATGTTTTTGGTAGTTGAATGGGACTTTTTTGGGTTTTGGACACGTACGGGAGTAGGACAGTAGAGTGTTACGTGTGGTGTGGCGCTGCTGGTGGTGGGATAACAAGTGACGAGCGAGGGAATGGAAACGCGTATTTCCGGTGTTGTTTGCGGTTTGCAAGGGATTGTCGGTGTTGCGGAAACGCCACGAGGCGTCGCAACGCCATCGCCCGTAGCACCTTTGTCGTCTCAGCAGCAACAACAACAACAACATCAACAACAAACGTCAATCGGAACGAGCATAACAGCTATAGCGACATCATCGTCCACGACAGGCGCGAACGTTGCGACTGCAGTTAGCCAAATGACGTCCGGCTCGATGACCCAGAATTCCGTGGGCGGTGTTGTCGTTGTTACAAGTCCGTCCGTTAATCAGCAGCAGCAGCAGCAGCAGCAGCAAACTAATGCCAATCTTCCCAGAATTCTCAGTAGAAACATCAATGGTACACGTGAGTAGTTTTTTTTTTCAATTTTTATTCTTTCGATTTTATTTTATAATGATAATAATAATAATAATAATTTTGTATTATTATTACTGTTATCATTATAATTATTCGTTTACTTAAATATTAGAAAGAAAATATACAGACACAAAATTACAAAAAAATAATATTATTGGAATAAATAATTCGGTCCTCTGACGACAAATGTTAAGAAACGTTAAGAAAAACTTTGCCAAGAATTACTTTATGCGGAATAAAATTATCATTATCTTAATAAAATATTTAACTGCGAAATTACATAAATTATGTCTATGATGAAATATCCGCGATATCGTGAAAAAATGATTGACCCTGTGACGAGGATTACGCTTGAGAATGTTGAAAAAAAAGTTGCTACGACTGATTTTCATTACTTTTTTTTTTTTTTTTTTCAAATAATATAATTTTTATTCGACATTAAAAACGAAATATATCAATTAGCAAAATTTCGTTCAATATATATATATATATATATATGACGAAGCATATCACAGCTGACCCTTTGGCGAGAATCACATTGCAGAACGTAGAGAAAAAAAACTTTTTTTTTGCATATCCCATCGCTAATCGGAAGAATAAAATGCAATGATTATCTTAATTATTACGTAACTAAATAACATCAACTTTTATGTGATTGTTATTTATCATATATGATCTATATAGATATAAATAATAAAACAAGATGATGGGAGGATATTGTTAATTTTAATGCTTGAAGCTTGTAAAAATTGTTTGAGAGTACATTAAGGAGGGTAGAGTGCATTTGTACAGTCAGTTACGATGATACATATATATATATATATATATATATATATATATATATATATATATATATATATATATATATAGGCTGACTATTTCAACACGGATGAAACTCAGAGTGGTAAAAAATGAGTTTTTTTCTATTTCGATAAACCAGTAATATATAAGCGTCAACATTCAACAAATCTCTCTACTTCAATTTCTATAGCTATATGTACTTCCATGCAGACTATATAAAATGCAATAATTATTCTAATTATTACATACCTAAATAATAAAACAAGATGATGGGAGGATATTGTTAAGTTTCATGGTTGAAGCTTGTAAATATCGTTTGAGAGTACATTAAGGAGGGTAGAGTGCATTTGTACAGTCAGTTACGATGATACATATATATAGGCTGACTATTTCAACACGGATGAAACTCAGAGTGGTAAAAAATGAGTTTTTTTCTATTTCGATAAACCAGTAATATATAAGCGTCAACATTCAACAAATCTTTCTATTTCAATTTCTATAGCTATATTTACTTCCATGCAGACTATATAAAATGCAATAATTATTCTAATTATTACATACCTATATAATAAAACGTGATGGTGGGATAATATTTTTAAGTTTCATGCTTGAAGCTTGTAAATATCGTTTGAGAGTACATTAAGGAGGGTAGAGTGCATTTGTACAGTCAGTTACGATGATATATATATATATATATATATGTATATATATATATATATATATATATAGTGGCAGACTATTTCAACACGCATGAAACTCAGCACGGTAAAAAATGAGTTTTTTTCTATTTCGATAAACCGGTAATATATAAGCGTCAACATTCAACAAATCTCTCTATTTGAATTTCTATAGCTCTATGTACTTCCATGCAGACTATATAAAATGCATATTTATATATATTGCTCTTATAAATAATATATATATATATTGCTCTTTTATATATTTTTCTCTTCGTCATAATTTCAGAGTGAAAATTGATGGAGGAAAATATGTACAAATTTTTTGATTAGTAAAAACGAGCATAATTCAATCATTATATAATACAGAATTTTTTACGATTTAGAAGAAAAAAATAATCTTAATTTTTTTATTGATGAAAAAATTTTGGTAAAAATACAAATAAATTCAGCAAAAGGTGATCAATTGAAATTAAATAGAAAAGTGAAAACATGAAAAAAAAAAAAAGTGCAAAAAGGAAGAAGAAAAAATTCCACCCACTCTATGATGATTATTGAAAATGAGTATTTTTATTTACGTTTTAAAAATAGTAACAAAGTGACAAAGGGGTGATGGAAAAAATTTGAATAAAATTGAGGATGTTTTTTGGCCTCAGTAAAATCATAAAAAAATTGAGGATGTTTTTTGGCCTCAGTAAAATTATAAAAAAATTGAGGATGTTTTTTGGCCTCAGTAAAATCATAAAAAAATTGAGAATGTATTTTGACCTCAGTAAAATCATAAAAAAATTGAGGATGTTTTTTGGCCTCAGTAAAATCATAAAAAAATTGAGGATGTATTTTGGCCTCAGTAAAATCATAAAAAAATTCATTAACCAAATTCGTGAGGGTTTGTGTCAAACTTTGGATAGAGTTGGCATGGAATGCCCCATAGAATTCACATATATAGCAGTTATAGACATGTATGAGTGCTCGATATTTGTTATCCGGAGGCGAAGAAATCGTCCTGGCTTGTACTTATGCCAGTACAACGTCGTGGCAATTAGTTTAAGAGCTGCCAAGGAGGGTTGTGACTCGTGATACGTTTGTACATCGTAAGGAGAGATTTCATGGACCTCATTCTCCGCGAAACGAGAAGCTGACGAGTCCGCGAGAGTGAGAGAGAGAAAGAGAGAGAGAGAGAGACAGAAAAAAAGACGAGTCTTGAAACAAACGAACACGATTTACCCAGATTAATTTATCAAATGAACGGTGTGTTTGTCTTCGCTACTGTCTCTATATAATAATCCAACTTCTCTTTTATTGTGCTCTGATTTACTTTGTGTAATTTACTTGTCACTGCGTAAAGAGCGTAATCGATGTCGAGAGTCTTGGGTTTTATATCTGAGCTACTTACATACTTAACAATACGGAAACCGACAGAGTCACAGAATGAGAGAATGAGAGAGAGAGAGAGAAAGAAATGATGATGATGATCGTATGAGATCTGTTGGTAAAACAGCGCATTGCTTCCTCGACAAAAATCGTTTAAAGTGATTTTTTTTTGCATCTTCCTTCAGGCGTACCAGTGCAATATCTCTTTCTCATTCTTCACCATCTTTTCCCCTTCTCATCTTTTGCCGGTTGTTTATCGCATTTCTGTATATATATATATATATATATATATATATATATATATATATATATGTATATGCTCGTACAAAACGACGTGACGAAAAACTTGCTCCATAAATATTTCGGCTTAAGAAACACACAAAGAGTTTTATCGGCTACCTAAGAGAGCGCACACTATCTTTACCCCAAGAGCATTATGTGTATGAGGAGTTTCTCGCGGCTTCCATACTTCTATAGACGACGTGGTTTTTTACAGGGTCATGTATTTTTTGTACAACCATAACAGCATTCTCGTTCTCGCACTCTCAGTGTCATATTCTTCGTCTCTTTGATAATATCAAAAAAAAAAATAATAATAATAAAAAAAGAAAAGAGTTTGAATTTTCATTTTTCCATAATTATTTTCTTTAAATATATTTCGGCTTAAGACACACAAAAAGAGTTTTATCGGCTACCTAAAAGAGCGCACACTATCTTTACCCCAAGAGCATTATGGGTATGAGGAGTTTCTCGCGGCTTCCATTTGGTTATAGCAAAATAAAAAATAATAATAATAATAATAAAGGAAAAGAGTTTGAATTTTCATTTTTCCATAATTATTTTCTTTAAATGATTCTGAATTTTTTTTTCAAAATTTATTTCATTTAATAAAAATATTTTTGTCAATTAATGTAAATATGGAACAATTCAAAGAAATATCAGACTGAAAAAATACGATTCACGTAGAAACGCTTTTTTTAATATTTGACTTTGGCGTGTTTACATTCGAAACTTTTCAAAATTGTTCAATTTTTTTTTATTCATCCGGTGATTTCTGAGAGCAAGTTTGATCGTAGCCAAAAGTTGCTAGTTCTTTTTTAGCTATAATGATTATATTGTTTTTCGTCAAATGTATATATATATATATATATATTGTAACTCACGAAGCCGGATGACTCAAGCTCTTGTCATGGAACGCGTTTCTCTCTCTCTCTCTCTTTCGTTCTCTCTCGACCTCTACCGCTTCCTCCCCCTCGCTGCTTCTCTCGACGACTGCAAAAAGCGTAACGACTCGCAAAAAAGTGCCTGGTTTTTCGTGAACACCCGCCGTCGGTGCTGTACTATATACAGTCAAAGCCTGCGGCCGTAGATATATATATATATATATATATATATATATATATATATATATATATATATATATATATATATATATATATATATATAGACGCGGCCGTAGTGTGTGTGTGTGTGTATATATATATATATATAGAACAGCTCGACTATACCTCTATCGCGAGGATATACGTTTTTGCCTCGTTCTTGCACGAGACAAACATCTCGTGTCGGTGGAGTTTGCGAGAGAGGCAGGAGGGTGGAGGGAGAGAGAATGTAGAAAAAGTGTTAGAGAATGAGAAAAGAGGACGAGGGAGAGGGAGAGGACCGAGCGAGGGAGGAACAAAAAATTACTCGCGGTTTTGCTCCGAGCATCAGCGTCGAGCGTCTTTTCTATCTCACTCTTTGTATATAAGAATTGTATAAGAAAATAAGTCGAAGAAGCGCGATATACGCTATAAGGTTTTTTTTGTTTTGTTTTTTTTTTTTTTTCTTTTTATTTCATTCGTTCATTTCAAAAAAATATAACACTTGGATGAATTTCTTGAACGAGAAACGATTGCGGATCCAAGACACATGATTTATTTACCAATTTTTTTTTGTTTTATTGCAAGTTTTATTATGTGAGACTTTTTTTTTTTTTCTACAGAAGTTGGAAAATTATCTGGCTCGAACGAAAAAAAAATTGTCCGATTGAATTATTATGAATTTAAAATTTGGAATACGATATTGCCTGGATTAATTCTCTTTGGACTAAAAGATTCCGATTTTTTTTCTGTTTTTTTTTTTTTTCTACAGAAGTTAGAAAATTATCTGGCTCGAACGTTTCGAAAAAAAAATTTGTCCGATTGAATTATTGTGAATTTAAAATTTGGAATACGATATTGCCTGGATTAATTCTCTTTGGACTAAAAGATTCCGATTTTTTTTCTTTTTTTTTTTTCTACTGAAGTTAGAAAATTATCTGGCTCGAACGTTTCGAAAAAAAAATTGTCCGATTGAATTATTATGAATTTAAAATTTGGAATACGATATTGCCTGGATTAATTCTCTTTGGACTAAAAGATTCCGATTTTTTTTCTGTTTTTTTTTTTTTTCTACAGAAATTAGAAAATTATCTGGCTCGATCGTTTCGAAAAAAAAATTGTCCGATTGAATTATTATGAATTTAAAATTTGGAATACGATATTGCCTGGATTAATTCTCTTTGGACTAAAAGATTCTGATTTTTTTTCTTTTTTTCATAATAATTCGTCTGAGCTATTTTTTTTTTGTCTCAAAATTTCATTAAATTTTATCCCATATTTATATCATTTGTATGATATCATGAATTTATATAGGAAATTCGTATTGTTTGATGAGACTATTGTCTAGGTATATGCAAATAATGATTATTATAGTCTCGAAAAAAAAAAAAAAAGAAAAAAAAAGAAGTTCGTTCACGCATGACACAGACGTGCAGCTGCACTAACTACGCTTTTAAATATCCCCGTGGTCGTTGAGACCAAAATCTTTCGTTGATTTTCATCCTTCTGTTTACTCTCTTTCTCTGGCTCTGGATCATAATAATGATGATCCTCCTGAATGCATTCTGAATAAGATCGAGATATACCATTTTAGACTGCAGTGAAATGCCAGACAAAAATAAACGAATGGCTCTCGTCTACCCTCGTGAAATTTTTTCATCTTGATTAAATTATTATCTTGTTTAAAAAAAAAAAGCAAAAAAAAAAAATATTTTTCATAATTAACTCGTTTTGGTGCTCCATTCCCATTTTTATGAGATAAAAAAAAAAGTAAAGAACGTAATATATATAAATTTTCAGAAAAAGATCGCGAGACCAGCTCCGAGAGCGGAGTAAACAAATTGTTTATTTTTTTTCATTTCTATATTTAAAAAAATCGCGTCTAGTCTTCAATAAAAAAAAAGTAAAGAACGTAATATATATATATATATATATTACATTCTTTACTTTTTTTTTATCTTATAAAAATGGGAATGGAGCATTAAAACGAGTTAATTATGAAAAATCTTTTTTTTTTAATTTTTTTAACAAGATAATAATTTTTTTAATTATATATATATATATATATATATATATAAATTTTCAGAAAAAGGTGAGACGAGCTCCGAGAGCGGAGTAAACAAATTGATTGTTTTTTTTTCGTTTAAATATTTAAAAAAAATTACGTCTAGTCTTCAAGGAAGAACTGTTTGAGTTTTGATGACACAGCGACGACTCGATGATGATGAGAACTCGCGCGAGTCGCGAGAAAGTATCGAGCCGGATTCTCGTCAGTCTGCTCGCGAATTTAATTAAAAGAAAAAAAAAAAAAAAAAAAAAAAAAAATCGCAACTCGACATTAACTTTATGTCAAGTACAGAGAAATCATCGCTCTCGACGTGAGATCGATAGACACATGTCACTGTTATATATATATATATATATATATATATATATATATATATATATATATATATATATGTATGTGGGACACACGAGGCTCGAGGGAAAAATTCAAAAACTATTTTCCCATGCATGAATATCTACGCAGCTTCGAGCGTTCCCATTGAATATATTAACTTTTTTTTTCACGACTTTCGGGACTTATTTTTTTTCGCACTATCACATATACCGTGTCTATCGCGCCCAAAAGGGTTCATCCGGGGTGTCGTTTTTTTTTTAAATTTTTTTATATGAAATCCTTTGCATGGGAATGACACGACAAAACTTTCAATTAATATCCAACAGGTCGAGTGTATAAAAAAAAAAATAATGTAAAAAAGAATTATCGGTATTATTAATTATTAAATATTGTTCAATACGAAATTTAAAGAATTTTTGTAAAAATATCAACAATCGCGTCTTATGATTGATTTAAAAATATTAACAATTGGGAAATGTTAACAATTAAAAAATATTAATAATTTCATAATGTCAATTATGGAGTATAAAAATTTATGAAAAATTAACAAAATTACCAACGACAAATTATTTATTTAAAATATTTATATAAAGTGTCTATCGCGCCCAAAAGGGTTCATCCGGGGTGTCGTTTTTTTTTTTAATTTTTTTTTCTTATATGAAATCCTTTGCATGGGAATGACACGACAAAACTTTCAATTAATATCCAACAGGTCGAGTGTATAAAAAAAAAATAATGTAAAAAAGAATTAACGATATCATTAATTATTAAATGTTGATCAATACGAAATTTAAAGAATTTTTGTAAAAATATCAACAATCACGTCTTATGATTGATTTAAAAATATTAACAATCGGGAAATGTTAACAATTAAAAAATATTAAAAATTTATAAAAAATTAACAAAATTATCAACGACAAATTATTTATCTAACCCGAGTGTTAGATTCAATTACACTATGTAATAACTATCTAAAAACAAACCAAAACACTCGAGCCCATTTCTGCTCTCTCTTTTGCAAAAACTATTATATATAGCTCGTAAAAAAAAAAAAAAAACAAAAAAAAACCATATTGAAAAAAATCTCTTCTCATCTTCTTGTCCCTGAGTCAGGTTCGTCTCGTCTGGTCGCACAGCCGAGTATAAGAAAGGCAGAGAGGGAGGGGGGGGGGGGGGGGGGGAGAAAAAAAATGTTTCGTAACGAGAGGGAGAAAGCGAGAGTGGCAGACGTCACAGAGCACAGCAGAGAGAGTTGAGCGAGGGACGAAAAGAGAGGGAAAAAAAAAAAAAAAAAAGAAAGAAACAAAAAAAAAGAGTCCTGAAAAAAGAGGTGCCCGGATCCTTCGTCGTGGGGTATTATAACCCTTTTGTTTTTTTCCCGATTCCTTCGGATTTTTTTTCGTCTGACCTCCAGGTCCCTATTATACATGTGTATATATATATATATATAAACGTGAGTGTCGCATGTATATATATATATATATATATATACGACACTCACGTTTCATTCTCGTCGACAAGGGGATTATAGGTGCATATGCATATGCGCTGGCGCGAAAGGGGTGAGAAAGGGGTGAAAGAGAGAGAGGGTGAGGGAGAGCGCAAGGGTTGATCTGTAGGGTAGAGCGAGACGCCGAACGTAGGAGCGAATGGTAGGGGAAGAAGGAGAGCGCCAGTGTGCCGCGCAGACGCCGCAGGGAGGGGGAAATGGACCATGTGCGTTCGACATATATATATATATATATATATATGTATACACAGCAGTGACGCTGTACTAACGATGCGTACAGGTAGGCGCGAGGGCGCTTCTTCGCATCGTCCTGCCGGATTATCGCTTAGAAACAAAAAAAAGAAACAAAAAAAATATATATATATATATATATATATTCATCCCCCTTTGAGAATCTGCGCCCTAAGAGCATCATGATTGTCGCGATGAGCGCGGGAATTTTTCAGCTTGCGATAATTTATTCTTTCTTGCACGATATGTGTGGGAATTCTTGGATTCGCACAGGGCTCATTATATATATATATGTATATATATATATATATTAAGGATGAGGAGAAATTAGAGAAAAAAAAAAAATCTTTTCTCATAGGCTCAGATATATTTTAATCACATTTATTTGGGATTTTTTTTTTTAATATTTAAGGTGAGACTCTCGTGACTTTTGAACTTTTTATTCATCTTGATATACATATATATATGTAGGTGCAATTGAGAGCAAAAAGAGAAGATTTTTGTAATTCGTTGCTCAATGAGATTTGTTTATTGAAAAAAAAACAAAAAAAAAAGTCTTGTCAAATTTTTATCAAATTCAAATTTTCAGAACGAATGTATTTTTAAAAAGTGTAAGATAATTCATGAAAATTTTGTGTCAGGTGTTAAGATTTTTAATCGCCACAACACTGAGAAACAAAAAAAATTGTAACTGTTAATAAAATTTTTGTTGGCTATGACGAAATAAAAATTTAGTTTTTATTCAGCTAAATGTATGATTTAATTGAGTTAAATAAAGTGTTAAAATCATTTGGTAATAATTAACAAATCTTATTTGGTTCAATTATAAAGCTTGAAAACAATAACTATAAACATTTATTTCGATATGTCGACTATAACATTTGTTAACAGTTAAAAAAACTCTTTTCACAGTGAAAGATTCGAAATTTAGATTTAATTTTTTCGAGGTTTCTTCACGATGATATTCCATTTTTCGAGTCACTCTCAGAGGACATTTGAAATTTTGAAAAAATCGTGAAAATTAATAAATAAATTTTTTATTGGCTATGACGAAATAAAAATTTAGTTTTTATTCAGTTAAATATACGATTTAATTGAGCCAAATAAAGTGTTAAAATCATTTGGTAATAATTAACAAATCTTATTTGGTTCAATTATAAAGCTTGAAAACAATAACTATAAACATTTATTTCGATATGTCGACTATAACATTTGTTAAGAGTTAAAAATCTCTTTTCAGAGTGAAAGATTCGAAATTTAGATTTAATTTTTTCGAGGTTTCTTCACGATGATATTCCATTTTTCGAGTCACTCTCAGAGGACATTTGAAATTTTGAAAAAATCGTGAAAATTAATAAATAAATTTTTTATTGGCTATGACGAAATAAAAATTTAGTTTTTATTCAGTTAAATATACGATTTAATTGAGTTAAATAAAGTGATAAAATCATTTGGTAATAATTAACAAATCTTATTTGGTTCAATTATAAAGCTTGAAAACAATAACTATAAACATTTATTTCGATATGTCGACTATAACATTTGTTAACAGTTAAAAAAACTCTTTTCACAGTGAAAGATTCGAAATTTAGATTTAATTTTTTTTCGAAAGTCACTCTCAGGGGACATTTAAAATTTAAAAAAAAACATAAAAATTAGATTTTTACATATAAATTATATCGATGTCGATTTAGGTCGATTTTTATTTTATTCTCACGAGCAAAAGTGAATATATTTGAGAGCTCAAGACGAAAAAAAAAAAAAAAAATTACATACAAGTTCTTGTTCTTTAAAATTTTGCATTATAATCCTGAAAAAATTAACAAAAGTTCTGAGAGTTATAAAAAGAGGGCTGAGAAGTTTGCATAGAAAAAAAAAAAAAACACGACCGTTAGAAAATTACAATTATCCGTTAGAGTCTCGTTTGTCTTTGTTTTGTTTTTTTGTTTGCAAAAGCATCAATGATGAGACTCGCTTATCGAAAAGGGTTGGTACAGACATTTTTTTAAATGGTGGATCGAGGGGTTGCCGGGTGCAAAGGAAACAGCCATTTTTTCGCAAGCCCACAATAGTCACCGCGTGGCATGTGGGGCGTTTATGGAGGGTTGAAAATTCTCTGGGACACCGAACGAGGGGTAGGGAATGAAATTTTGAGTGGAGGGGCTCGTCGAAGAGATGGGATGTACCCCACGAAATGATCGAGTTCTCTCCATGAGCCTATGGACGAAAAGTACCAACCCCCGTGACACGGTAACCCTCCAGTATATCGCTGCGATCATTCGCCACCCCATCGAACGTATTTCAGCTCAACCGTCATTTTCTAAAGTACCCAAGTGGCAAAGCCAACAATTTTTTTTTATTATTTTTTACGCCTCAATATAACGTACAATTCGTCTCACGGTTAAAATCTTTTGGCTACCCCAACTTTAATTTTGCGAATAATAATCAACGGATATAACGAACCCTCGTACTAACAAAATAAATTTTAAAAAATTTTCAACTCTTCACCTCGTTGTAAATTAAATAAATTTCATTTAATTTTCACTACGATCAATTAATTTGAAAATTAGCCATCTACTTTAGACACAGCATCTTCCTCGATTTTTTTTTTTTTAATCTCACTATTTCAATAATTATTACCAGCTCTTAATTTCATTTATAATTTACTCGAGAGACGAGTGATAATTGTTCAATCAATTAATTTAATCATTTTCACTTGGAATTTGGGGGAAATTCCTTTTGGCTGCCCCAACTTTAATTTTGCGAATAATAATCAACGGATATAACGAACCCTCGTACTAACAAAATAAATTTAAAAAAAAATTTAACTCTTCACCTCGTTGTAAATTAAATAAATTTCATTTAATTTTCACTACGATCAATTAATTTGAAAATTAGCAATCTACTTTAGACACAGCATCTTCCTCGATTTTTTTTTTTTTTAATCTCACTATTTCAATAATTATTACCAGCTCTTAATTTAATTTATAATTTACTCGAGAGACGAGTGACGATTGTTCAATCAATTAATTTAATCATTTTCACTTGGATTTGGGAAAAAAATGAATCAATCAATAAATCAAATAATTGTTACTTGGATTTGGAAAAAATTATTCAATCAATTAATTTAATTATTTTCACTTGGAATTTGGGGAAAAATATTCAATCAATAAATCGAATAATTGTTACTTGGATTTGGGAAAAAATTATTCAACCAATAAATTTAATAATTTTCGTTGGAATTTGGGGGAAAATTATTTAATCAATAAATCGAATAATTGTTACTTGGATTTGGGAAAAAATTATTCAATCAATAAATTTAATAATTTTCATTGGAATTTGGGGGAAAATTATTGAATCAATAAATCGAATAATTGTCACTTGGATTTGGGGGAAAATTATTCAATCAACAAATCGAATAATTTTCATTGTGATTTGAGGGAAAATTATTGAATCAATAAATCGAATAATTGTCACTCGTCTCTCAATAAAATTCCTCGATGTCTCTCATTATTGGCATATACATATATACATATATATATATAAATGTCGTGAAAAAGAAATGGCGTACCGATATAGAGGGATCGAGATCGATGAAGATCGGGCATAAGTACAAGCGAATGCTTGGAAAGGGGGCGCATCGAAGAATCGCGTCTCTCTCTCTCTCTCTCTCTCTCTCTTTCTCGATAGTATTTCTTTATAGAGTCCGGTGAAGTTCTCAGTCTCAGGGTCTCTTCTTCTTTGCGTTCCCATCACCACCAACTCTTTCCATCCACAGAACTACGTGGTATACATATATATATATATATATATATATATATATATATATATATATATATATATATATATATATATATATATATGTATATATATATATATATATAGAATACAATAATTCAAGGAAGCGAGAGGAGAAGAGAGAGAGAGAGAGAGAGAGAGAGAGAGAGAGAGAGAGAGAGAGAGAGAGAGAGAGAGAGAGAGAGAAAACGGTCAAGGGGGGGTGAGGGGGAGAGACCCGGGTTCATCGTCATCTTTTCTTCGTGTCCCCTGTGCGGTCAAGACAAGATCCGCGAGCTCGCGTTTATAGGGAGAGCGAGAAACGAGATAAAAGTCTCTCTCGCGGGCGGCATCGGATTCACTTTTTTTTTCTCGAATTCTCCTCTCTCCTCGCCCCTCCCCATCTACCCCGCACAAAACTTTTTTTCTTCCTCCCCCTTCTCCCTCGTTTCTCGATAATCGGTCAAGAATGGCAAAATTAAATGATTCATGTAATATTTTATCGATTATTAATTCGGTCAATTTTAGTAACTCTGTCAATTTGCTGTGAGTCAATTATTTAAATTAGAATTTTATAATCAATATTACTTGTATGAAAATGCAAGGATTTAAAAATAAAAACTTCGATACAATCGGCCCATATTTCTCCCATATTTTTCATCAAAAGGGTGCCCCTTGTGTCTCTGCATTAAATCCAATTTGGGCAAAAAGTTATATACTTTAGAATATATAAAAAATGTATCGGACATTTGTAGATGTGGTCGAATATATATATATATATATATAAATCCCCACATTGAATGGTTATATATATATATATATATATATATATATATATATATAATCATTCAATGTGGGGATTTAATCGACGGTTTTTACGAGAGTTTCATATAATCAATACACCTACTCAATTGCACCTGCATGGATTTAAAAATAAAAACTCCATTACGATCGGCCCATTTTCCCCCAAAGGGTGTCCCTCGTCAATCTCTACATTATTGCGATACATTTTGCCCTAGAAAAAAGTTCATATCGTACATAGAGCGATACACACAGGTATAGATTACAAAAACAAAATGAAAAATGAAAAAAAAAAAAAAAAAATCGACAAAAGAACGAGATTAAGGGGGCGAGGTGGGGGGGGGGGGGGGGGGAGCCGAGCGAAACTCCCTTGCGCTCACCCAGAGCGAGAGCTCGAGCGGACATACAGCACCAAAGAGAAGTTCGAAAGAAAAGTCCGGCAGGCTAAAAAACCATTGAGGGTGGCGATGGGCAAGGGAGAGAGAGAGAGAGAGAGAGAGAGAGAGAGAGAGAGAGAGAAAGAAAGAGAGAGAGAGAGAGAGAGAAAGAACGAACGAGAGACAGATAGAGGGAGAAAGAAAGAACGAGAGAGAGAAAGAAAGAATGAGAGAGAGAGAGAGAGGAAGAAGGAGAGAGAGAGAGAGAAAGAAAGAACGAGAGAGAGAGAGAGAGAGAAAGAACGAGAGAGAAAGAAAGAACGAGAGAGAGAGAGAGAGAGAAAGAAAGAACGAGAGAGAAAGAACGAACGAGAGAGAGAGAGAAAGAAAGAACGAGAGAGAGAGAGAAAGAGAAAGAACGAGAAAGAGAGAGAGAGAAAGAAAGAACGAGAGAGAGAGAGAGAGAAAGAACGAGAGAGAGAGAGAGAGAGAGAGACGATTGAGAAAGAGGGTTTTCGCGCGGTCCGCGAGCCTGTCATGACCGCATTAAAAAAATATATATATACAGGGCAGGGGGTGCAAGGGTTTCACAAGAGCTGCAGCAGCTTTCTCTCTCTTTTTCTCTCGTGTGTGTGTGTGTGTGTGTATGGAGAACGCTTTGAGGGACACAGAAGACTATATAGACAAAATTATGAGAGGGGATGATATGGTTCGGGTGGTGGTGGTTGTTGGACGCGCGCGCCCAGCGACTCAGTCCATCTGCCCGGTGTGTTTTGTCCGGACCGTCGAGAGAGAGAAAGAGAAAGAAAGAGAAAGAGAGAGAGAGAGAGAGAGAGAGAGAGGCACCCGCTGGCAAAAACTCACCTAACCCTTCCTTGATTACAATGCCGGCAAAAAGCGAAATACTAACCGCCGTCGCCGCCACGGCCACTGCTCGATGATTCTCTATAGTATTTTCTATATATATATATATATATATATATATATATATGGTCTTTACTACTTTTCTATAGCTGCTTCTGGTGCCAGAAGAGCGCGAACCCGCGCGGCCGCTGGGCTAAGAAACTAGACCCGTTTTTGTGTATTATAGAGAAGATGGAGAGTTGGGCGCGCTCCTCAGTATTCTCTTTCTCCTCATTCGTTTCTTTCTTCTTCTTCATCTTCTTCTTCTTCTTCTTCTTGTTCCGTTTACCTCTCCGACGTAAAGTATCGGAGAAAGAGGAAAGTCACAAGTTCCTTCAGGACACAGCGAGAGTAAAAATGATAAAATTTGGCAACATTTATAGAAATATTGGGGACAATAGACAGATGGACAATTTTTAGGTCACTTGACCACTCATTTTCCTTATCAATAATGAGAAACTTTTTAATTTATCGTTTGTCCGGTAGTTTATCGTTATAATTGAATTTTTCGTGATGAAATTTTGATCGGCAATATTATTGATCGTATAATATAAATCTCCCCCCTCCCCTTTCTCCTCTTAAGAGTTTCCGGAGGAAAAGAGGCTAACAAACTAGACCCGTTTTTTTTTTGTGTATTATAAGAGAAGATGATGAAGAGAGAAGATAAGAGAAGATCACTTGACCACTTATTTTCCTTATCAATAATGAGAAATTTTTTAATTTATCGTTTGTCCGGTAGTTTATCGTTATAATTGAATTTTTCGTGATGAAATTTTGATCGGCAATATTATTGATCGTATAATATAAATCTCCCCCCTCCCCTTCTCCTCTCAAGAGTTTCCGGAGGAAAAAATGTTTGCTCAATTTTGAGATGGTCCGGACGAAACGTTGTTCGAATTGTGGTGGAACGCCCCATATACACACATATATATATATATGCATAATTATACATATACGAAACCTACTGGACCTCTTAGGATGAATACTTATGAAAATTACACACTCGCCCTCCATATGAATTTTCAAGATCCCGATTTTTATCAGCTATTTAAAATTTTGTCATTGTAAATGAAAAATGAACGAGGAGAGAGTAAATGATGAATCAATATAAAAAACCTTTCTCTCCCTCTCTCTCTTTCTCTCTCTCTCTCTCTCTTTCTCTCTGTTCTTGACGAACAAACGCGGTGGTGGCATATAAAAATCTCGCGGAGCAAGTCACCCCCTCCTCCCCTCCTCCACCCACCCCACCCCTCCCCCCGCGCCTGAGCGAAAATATATGCTATATGACGAGAGTGAAGTGAGAGAGGATAGCCATGGTTAAAAAGAATGGAGAAAGAGAGCGAGAGAGAGAGAGAGAAAGAGAGAAAACATAAGCGTGAGACCGGCCCCGACTACTCGTAATAAGACCGTCGGCCAGTTTTTTTCAGAAGCTCCTTTCCTACCCTTGCCCTCCATCTTCCCTTTCTGTCCGTGCCTCACCGGTGTGTGTCCCTATGCTCTCTTACCTCTCTCGCAGACTTTTTTTTCTCTCCCTTCCTCTCTCTCTCTCTCTCTCGATCTTTTTTCTTCTCTTTGCTGCCGCTCACGCGTCTCACCGGTATTAATTTATACGTTCTACGTGTGTGCATGCAGGAGAAAAGAAAGAGAGAGAGAGAGAGAGAGAGAGAGAGAGAGAGGAGGAGGAGGAGGATTGAAGCTCGCGCGCGAGCGAGCGCTGAGCACCGCGCCACTTTTTATCTCAGTTCCTCGAAATTTGCAAGAAACTAGTCAGGACACCCTTGCGATCCTATATACCGAGAGTGAGACGGATATATATATATATATCATACACTCCGATCCTCACTTTTTATTCATTCCTCTCGCGTATCCTTTTCTCGTCTTTGCGAAGATATCAGCCCCCGTCTCTCTGCTTTCGACGAATGTACTTCTCATTAGGTACTAAAAGTTACCGATAAGTAACGATATATGACGTCGAGAATGATCTATTGGATTAAATATGGCACAGGATGGTAAAAAAACTATCTAAGCGAACGAGGAAAAAAAAATAATGAATTATCTTTTATATATTATACACGCTCTGCCTTATTCTAGCCAGCACGAAATTCAGTATATAGAAATTTTTAGAAAGATGAAAAAAAGTGATAAAAAAAATTAATAATTTTGATTTTTGTTTTTTCTCTCTCAGTGGTGCAGACTTCGGTGCCTCAGAACGAGGCAGAGTTGCAATTGTACAGGGTCATGCAACGTGCTTCACTTCTCGGTTACTACGACACCCTTCTCGAAATGGGTAAGATTCTTAATAAAACATTTTTTTTTTCTTTCTATTCATTGTACTATTTTTTTTTATTTTTTTTTAACTCCCGATTTCGTTTTACTCCCATTTTATCCTCGAATATCGCTTTGTCGATCTTCTCCTCGCTCTCTCTCTCTCTCTCTCTCTCTCTCTCTCTCTCTCTCTCTCTCTCTCTCTCTCTCTCTCTCTCTCTCTCTCTCTCCCTATATATATAAATAATCATATACAAAAATTTATGGAACTCGAACGTTTTGTGTATGTATCATCTCTCGATTTTTCTTTACAAGGTGGTGACGACGTGCAGCAACTCTGCGACGCTGGGGAGGAGGAATTTCTTGAAATAATGGCGCTCGTTGGTATGGCGAGCAAGCCACTGCACGTGAGGAGATTGCAGAAGGCTCTTCAAGAATGGATCACGAATCCCTGTAGCGTATTATTTTTCTTTTCACACACACACACACACACACACAGACATAAACTCCCTTATATACCCCAATTCCCATTGCCAACTCCCATTAATTCATTCTGATCGATTGCAAATCGCCAAAGTATCAAAAAATCCACAGCAGCATGCAATAGAAATCAATAGCCCATTAAATAATGGCATTGTCGTTTTATTTGTAATTTTTTGGTATTTTCTTTTTTTTTATTTTATTTCTATCGATTCATTAAATAATGGCATTGTCATTTTATTTGTAATTTTTTTGGTATTTTTATTTTATTTCTTTCGATTCAATGGGCCATTAAGTAATGGCATTGTCATTTTATTTGTAATTTTTTTGGTATTTTTCTTTCATTTCTTTCGATTCAATGGGCCATTAAATAATAGCATTGTCATTTTATTTGTAATTTTTTTGGTATTTTTCTTTTATTTCTTTCGATTCAATGGGCCATTAAATAATGCCATTGTCATTTTATTTGTAATTTTTTTGGTATTTTTCTTTTATTTCTTTCGATTAATGAAATGCGTTTCTTTTTTTATGTTCACAGCTCTCTTTCAAACGCCAGTAGTGCCTTCTGGATCGAGTAAAAATTCAACAAGCTCAGTTAGCGGTTTCACTTGTGCCAGTCCAAGAACTCAGCAACAGACAAATACAACCTCAACGACAATTGCATCGTCCTCGTTATTTGCTGGAAATTTGCAAAGTACGACTGTCACACCTGTTGCATATACATCGAGTCAAATAGCTCTAACACCTTTGCCCTGCAGAAGCGCAAGTCCCGTCATACCAATCGCTAATGTTGCTGCACCTGTGGCGACGACAACTTTTAGACACAGTCCGAGCCCAAATGCACCAATTGCATATTCAGCCTCGCACAGTCCCGGTGTCTTGCAGGTACGCACAATTATTTTTACTCAAAATAATAAATTGAGTTTTTGCCAGTAAATTTGAAAAAAAATTATTTAAAAAAAATTGCTTCACAAATTTCGAAAGGATAATTTTGACACTGATGCATTATTTTTCAACATTTCGAATTATTTTTACTCAGAATACTACATTGAGTGTTGCCAGTAAATTGGAAAAAAATTGCTTCACAAATTTTTACATGAAAATATTCATATTAATGCAGTAATTGAGTTATAATTTTGAGCTTTTTGATTCTTAGAGAGTATTTTAAATTCTCTTTGTCTTTGGGCCTGAGCTCAAATGCACCAATTGCATATTCAGCCTCGCACAGTCCCGGTGTCTTGCAGGTACGCACAATTATTTTTACTCAAAATAATAAATTGAGTTTTTGCCAGTAAATTTGAAAAAAATTATTTAAAAAAAATTGCCTCACAAATTTCGAAAGGATAATTTTGACACTGATGCATTATTTTTCAACATTTCGAATTATTTTTACTCAAAATACTACATTGAGTGTTGCCAGTCAATTTGAAAAAAATTGCTTCACAAATTTCTACATGAAAATACTCAACATATAAATAAATAAATAAATAAATGAATAAATATAAATGAATAAATTCAACATAAACTTCATTTCAATGATAATAATGAATCTTCAACATGGCAAAAGAGATGATACGAAGAGATAAGCGCAAAGAAAACTTTCCAAAATTTAAAAGCTTTGAAATTTATAAAAATTTATAAAGAGGCCATTTTGTTTTTTCTTTTTTACGTTATCAGGTCGGTACATGCGAATCGTCGTGTGGCAGTGGAACAACGCCGAGTCCAAGCGGCGGTGGAGCACCGGCTAGTCCGACACAACCAACACCGTCTCTCCTTGCATCGCAGGTGCAAAGACTCGCCGAGGCTGCTGAACGTCTCGCATTGACTATTCGTCCACTCGATCCAAAGCCTCACAACGTCAAGAAGAAGATTTGCAAGAATCTCGAGGTACGCTCTCGTCCTCTCTCTCTCTCTCTCCCCCTCTCTCTCTCTCTCTCTCTCTTTTTGTATCTTATTCTCTTGGTCAAAGCAATTCAAGGCAAGAGTCATAACTGGCAGGGGGGCCACTCTTTGCTACTCTGACTTGTGCGTAAGTCACGCACATGCATCCTTTTCTTTTCTTCTCATCCTGGACCAAGAATCCTCCCGATATGTGTTTCCGCTCTTTTTTTATTTTCTCGTCGTAGTATTATTATGTTTGGTTTTGCTAGATCGCCATACTCACATAAGATACACGACAACTTGTCCATTTTTGTTGCTCAGTCGTGGCTCGCAAGCTCGTATTTTCTCATCTCTCTCTCTCTCTCTCTCTCAGTTTACATTGGCCTGTTTACATTTTTCTCTCATACTGTTTTTCTTGTCTTCGTAATAAACATGCTCGACGTACACGCACGAGATCGTTCTTCTCATCAAAGTTTAATTCCTTATAACAAAATTTTATCTCTTCATTTCTTCTCCCTCTTTCTCTCTCGTTGGACAGATGGTGATGGCAATACCTGAAAGTGATCCAAGACGAATGGAAGAAATCAGAAAATACGCGGCCATCTATGGTAGATTCGACTGCAAGAGGAAACCCGAAAAGCCACTAACATTGCACGAGGTTTCCGTGAACGAGGCAGCCGCTCAGATATGTCGATTCGTGCCAGCTCTTCTCACACGAAGGGACGAACTTTTTCCACTTGCACGTCGTGTCGTACGAGATTCTGGTTATCATTATTCAAAGAGCCAATAGTAAGAAATATTTTTTTTATTTTAAATTTTTCTTTTACAAATTCAATACATTATCCTTTCTCCACGAATTACTTTCAACGTGAGTAAAAAAAAAAGAAAGTACTTTCGTCGAAAAAAACAAAAATCGAAATCAATTGATTGTTTATGAAGTTTTTTTTTCTTATCCAGTTGAATATTATTCTTCGTTATGACATTGCAGCTTGTCAATGACGAGATCGAGGGAAAATGGTGACGATTCCGAGAGCGAACGCTCGAAGCGTCGTCATCTTGAGCTCGTGGACGGTGAGGGAGAGGAAACGTCCCAGGTTAGCACGAAAAAATCAAAGAAATAAGTAAAAAAAAAAACAATTGAAAAACTAAAAGAAAAGCGAAAGAAAAATCTATTTCGCGTTTCATTCGTTCATCGGACGATGCGCGAGAACACACACACTCTCGCTGCACCATTGGCATGGATCATTAACACGCTATAACTAACAATAACGCGCGGCAATCACGAGAAACCTTCGAAATCGACGGTATCGCGATTAAACCGAAGCGGGCTAATCCGCGGAGCAAAAAAAAAACCCAAATAAGAGACTTCTGGATGGAAAAAGGTCGAGTATTCCAAAAAAGAAAAATTATCGTTTTACCGAGTGATTGTGATTTTTTTTTAATTTATTATTCTCTCCTCGAGTTTATACGGCAAACGGTGGAGGACTAATTGGAATCTAAAAAAAAATGACTAACGTTTTATATTTTTTACATCGTTACAGCACGAATATATGACGCTTTGCATGCTCGAATTTTGGTTTCACTCCTCTTTTTCGTCGTTCTTAATGTGTGAATTGCAGCATTTCTCGTCGAGGTGATTAATTTTTTTTTTTTTTTTTTTTTTGTAACGATAAATCCTCCAATTACTGCGATTATAAATCGATGAAGAACTCTCGCGAGATGGTGGTCGGAATGATTTATGTTACACGTACGACTTCCTCGGGCTGTATGACGATTTATCCTAAAGTCAGCGGAAGTCGTCTGTTTACAAGCTTAAAGTTTTCTTGCCCTTTATTATTATTATTATTATTTTTCATCTCTGTAGTTGTTTCATTGTTTTTGGAACTCTGTCGAACTTTCTGCAACTTAAAGTTTGCTTCGCCTTTATTATTATTATTATTTTTCATCTCTCTGTAGTTGTCTCATTGGATCTCTATCGAACTTTCTGTAACTTACGTTTGCTTGCCCCTAATAATAATAGTAATAATTTACTATTATTATTATTATTATTTTATGTCTCTGTAGTTGTCTCATTGTTTTTGAATCTCTATCGGAACTTTCTGTAAATTACTCTGTTTTGATTTTGCATATATCGTGTGGCTCTGCTCTCACTCTTATATCTCTTGGTCGCTCATTCATGGGCACATGGCTATAGCTATGTCCCCACCTATCCGTTTATACTGTCTGTAGCAGTTGGCTGTTCCAGGCGGAATTGGATCTTCGTTGTTCCGGATCGGATGTCAACAGCTCAAACGTTCGACAACACGGATCGTCCAGGTGAATATTTTTTTTATTCTTTTATCACACGTGAAATATTGAAATTCGGAAAAAAAAATGAAAAAATTGAACGCTTAAACGAGCTCAAAAAGCGTACGAGATGTTTGCTCGTTGATGTTCAGATATTGGACATTGTTTCAGTCCAGTCTGGCGGAGGAAGAGTAACAACGGTATTTACGGTACGAGTATTGAGGAAATCAGCGATTCTGACAGTCAATTTTCATTCTCAAACGAGGAGTCATCTTCCATGCAAGTGAGTGAAATATTTTTTGATTTTCACTTTTAATTTTTCCGTCTCTCCTCTGCTTATGATCTTTTTCTCACATTATCTTTTGCTCAGGATCTCAACGAGGGGGAAGCCGATAATACTGACAAGGAGGGAGATTTCAATTTGAAGGTAATCGACTTTTATCATAATTTCTATTATTATTACTACTATTATTATTATTATTTGTACAAACGATGCTAAATTGTTTGTGTCATCGTTGCAGGTCATCGCATCGCGAGGCGACAATATTATAGCAGTAGCGAATCCCGCACTGATGGAGTGCAATCATCCCATAAAGAAAGAGCCGGAGGACGAGAAATCGACGCTGTGATATTAATATTCTAGTAGAACTAATGTTCAAAGCAGCAGCTTTTTTTTTTATTGATAATAATAAGAAAAACAAATGCTGCTGGAAAAAAATTATTATATGTAATAAAAACATCGATCTGTTCTGGGCCAAACTTTGAGGCACCATCTTGATAATGTATTGTATGCTGATCATTATAATTTTGAGTATGATTATTCTGATAGCGTGCGTCGTTACTATTATACAGTTAATATATTCTGTTCAATGAGCAGAGAGAAAGAATGGATGAACCAGTAAAATTGCCATAATGTAATTTGTAAAATAAGTTTCCTATTGGAGAAAGAAAATTCACCGGTAATGAGAATATACTTTGTAAATTACCGGGCAATGTGAGCCGTTTTTAATTTTTTTTTTGTCCGACCAGTAGACGAAGAATCCGCGAATTATATGGTACAGCAATATGTAAATATAGAGAAAAAGAAAGAGATGTTTTTTATAACGCATAAACGAAATTTAATTATTCTCATTTTTATTCTTTCAACACTCAAGCTGCGCAAGAGCAAGAACACAACTTCCTTCTTCTTCTTTTTTCTTCCTATGTATCTTTTTGCACTCTATTTTTGTGAGAATCGATTTATTTTGTAGTCTGTTAAAATGACTCAAAGTAATTGAATATTTGTTGTGGATATCACAATTACCCGAGGTGATTTTTTTTTTGTGGTCAATTAGAATTATTTGGAATATTGATGTAGCTAAATAGTAATGGAAAACGCAATTTACGAGAAGAAATCAACGATCTCAAACATCATTCGCAAATATATCGACGCGTATACATAGCTAGAGCCATCTTACGGATATTGTTCGAGGTCGATTTGACGAAATGTCGATAATAAAGGAACCCGAGAGTTTCAAGCACTGGATTTTTTTTTAGTTCACATAGAAACGTACTGGATAGCCTAGAGGGCAGAGTTGTAGGACGAATTTGCGCGTAACACGCAAAATCATCGGGAAAGCGGATTTTTCTTGCCGTTCTCCCTCTCTCCCTCTCTCTCCTCACTGAGTATGTTTATGTTGCAAACGTTGGATGTTGGATCTTCGCTAGTGCCACTTCGTCATCAGCGCGAGGAAGGTCTATCGTGTAGGAAAAAAAACAAGCCGAGCGCGAAAACAGAGAGAAAGAGAAAGATAGAGACTGCGTTGCGTACAGAAATGCCGACACTCGGGCGTGTTTGACTTTTTTCGATAACATAATCATCTCGCTATATATATACGCACTTTTTTTCTTTTATGTACCGATTTATTACATAAAAAAAAACTTCAATTCGAGATAAATGGAATGCACCGAGAATAATTTTACGTACTCTGCTTGAGCAAGGTAAGACGGTGATATAAATGCATGTTTTTCCACTTTGAAGTATAGGTTAGAATTGTCTCGACGAGAAACTTCCGAAAAGGGTTACGAGTATTGTCAAAAAAAAAAAAAAAAGTTATAGTAAATTTTCATATATTTTTATTTTTTCAATTCTATCGAACTAAATCACGATCCAGTGAGATCTGAGAGTATACGAAGAAGTGGGAGAAAAATGAAAAAGTTAACATTATTCGAGTTATTGGCATGCTGATTATTTTCATGTACCAGTCAAACGTTTGCCACGAATTTATGACTTTGTGACGTGGTTTCATGTTTTTCTGACGACACGATCCATTTTTCGATCTAATATAATGACAAAAAAATCAATTTGACATTTACAATCGAAATATTGTAAATATTTTGTTATTTGTGGGGTCACAGGTGAAGAGAGAAGAAAAAAATGGATGCAGCAGTGATTGAAGTTCTACAACAGGCTGGTAGCCAAGATCCTGATGTACTAAAGCCAGCAGAACAGACATTGAAGCAATGGGAAACTGAGAGAGGATTTTACACAGCCCTATATGTAAGTTTGTCTTATATATGAAATTTTGACAATTTCAAACTATCAAGCGTATCAATATTTAATATTTCAGTTGATCATCTTGACTAAAATAATTAAATATTGTTAAATTATTTATTTAATGGCTTTGAATATTTTAATAATAATGATTATTATTGTCAATTATTATTATATGGTCAATAATAGGAAAATTAACGAAAATATTTCAAATGATGAAAAACAACTTTTTTTTTTGTTTACAGAATGTATTTTCCAATCATTCCTTGGCTATCAATGTGAGATGGATGGCTGTTTTATACTTTAAGAATGGAGTTGATAGATATTGGAGAAGATCAGCTCCAAAGTGAGTATACCTCGATCGTCGCCAAAAAAAGTTTGAGCTCAAAAAAAAGTTAAGCCCCATTTTGGTCTAACTTTCTTTACCTCGATCGGCGCCACAAAAAGTTTAAGCTCAAAAAAAATGTTAAGCCTCAATTTTGGTCTAACTTTTTATTTCATACTGCAGCACAATAGCAGATGACGAAAAGGAATTTCTTCGTCAACGTTTGACGGCTAATTTTGACGAGCCTGTCAATCAATTGGCCGTTCAAATAGCAGTTCTCATTGCTAAAATAGCGAGGTAAAATTAGGAAAAACAAAAAAATTAATTTTTGATGAAAAAAATAATTCTTCAATGTTTTCATCATCAGGTTCGATTGTCCAAGAGATTGGAACACTCTGATTCCTACTCTACTCGAAGTCATTGGAGGACAAAATCCATTTGCCCAGCATCGTGCATTATTGACCCTTCATCACGTCGTTAAAACTTTGGCTTCCAAGCGTTTGGCCTCTGATCAACGTTTATTTCAAGAACTCACATCAAATGTGTTCAATTTTATTCTCAATCTGTGGAACACATTCACGGAATCTTTTCTCATACTGGCATCAAACGGAGCTGATGCTAATCGAATACAAGAGGCAATGGAGAATGCGCTACTTTTATTGAGGATACTCAGAAAATTGGTGGTTAATGGATTTAACAAACCATCGCAGTCACAGGATGCCATGCTCTTTTTGAAAATCGTTTTCGAACGAGCTAGAACTAGTCTCGAGTGCCGTTAGTTTTGCCATTAATTTTATTGCTTAATCGATCAATCAATTATTCGTCAATTCTTGATAATTGAATGTTTTTTTTATTTATTTTTTCTTATTAATTTGCAGGAAAAACATTGATATCCCGAGGCATACAAATGGAAGTATGTGACAAATTTATAATACACTTGACCAAAGTTTTATCGGGTGTATTAGAGATTCATCCTGGCTGCTATCTCGAATTGATACCGACGTCACTCGATTTCTCAGTTTTTTATTGTTTCACGGAAGCCGGTCAGCCGTTGACCTTTGAGAGATTTATCATTCAGTGTTTAAATTTACTCAAAGGCATATTATTATTGAATGATCCCAGACTGGTTAAAGCTCATGGTAAGAAATATTTTTTTTTTCTCTACTAAGGTGAAATGATTGACATACGGTAATAATTTCGGCACGTTAATAATTCCGCTTTTGCAATGATTATTTATATTTATTTTATTTTTTCAACGTTCAACGTAACATCAAATGTCAAGTTTCTTATTTTTATGTAACTTTGATACAGAGGCAAAGAACGAACTTGCCATTCGTGCAAAACAATTGCGACAAGATTTTTTCACCGCTCAAACATTGACGGAAATATGCTCGAGACTCGTGACTCAATACTTTTTACTGACACCCGCGGATCTCGAGCTTTGGGACACGGATCCTGAGAATTTTGGTAATTCCGATTTAAAACAAAAAAAAAAAGCCAAAATTAAATTTCATAATTCGTCATGTGTCTAATTTTGCGATGAATTTCAGCGGTCGATGATGTTGGCGAATCGTGGAAATACAGTTTGAGGGTATGATATTTAGTGATTGTTGCAAAATTATTTTACCGGGATAATAATTGGAAAAAAAAAATAGAAGAAAAAACATTAATAAAAACAAAAAAAAATCTATTTACAGCCATGCACGGAGTCTGTCTTCCTAGCGATTTTTCACGAATTTCATAATGTGCCCGCTTCTGTACTGGTTGATCTGATACAGAAGCATCATCAGCCCGTAGATCCAAATGATTTGCACGCCATACTGCTCAAAGATGCTGTTTACAATGCCGTCGGTCTCGCGGGTTTCAGTCTCTACGACGAGGTGAGTATTCTATGAGATGAAAAAAATAAAAATAAAAATCAATATGGTAAAGCAAAATTGTCTCTGTACTTTGAACGAAAAAATATATCAGGTTGACTTCGATCAATGGTTCTCGACGACGTTGAAACAAGAGTTGAAACTACGTGGCGCCAATTACAGAATAATACGTAGACGAGTATGTTGGCTAATTGGACAATGGTCAGGTGTTAAAATGAGTCCAAAATTGAGGCCAGAGCTGTACAAATTGATGGTTGAGTCATTGAGTCCTGAGGAGGATCTTGGTGTGCGACTTGCTGCAAGTGACGCTCTAAAATCGGCAATCGACGATTTTGATTTCAACACAGATGAATTTGTGCCATTTTTAGAGCCCGCATTTTCAATGCTTTTCACACTTCTCAAAGAGGTCAACGAATGCGATACGAAGGTAATGAGCGTAATTTTTTAAAAAATCAAGAAAAAAAAATGATAATAAAATTCGTTATTACTCATTTTGTATTGGAAATATTTCAGATGCGCGTTTTATGCGTTCTCTCGTTTATGATTGAGCGTATTGGCTGTGGCATCAAACCCCATATACGCTCTTTCACTGCTTATTTGCCAGCTCTTTGGCAACAGTCAGAAGAGCACAATATGCTTCGATGTGCGATTGTCTCGACGCTCGTCCATTTGGAAAAAGTATGTGATATATTTTTATAGTTTTTTTCATTTTATTTTTTAATGATGAATTTTCGTCGTTGCTTGCGGTGAATAACGAGAACTTTTTTTTTTACCCCTTTTTCAGGCTTTGGGTTCGGAGAGCGTGACACTGGAGCCACTAGTCGTTGGTGTTGTCGCACTGAGTTGCGACATCAATCAGGATGGTCACGTTTATCTATTGGTCGATGGTCTTGAATTGTGGCTCGCACTATTAGAAAATGCACCAGCTCCGACACCAGCGATAATGGATCTCTTTAGAAATATGCCCGCACTTCTTGGTCAGTATTGAAAATAAATTCTTCATTAAAAATCATCCCCTTCAATAATTTATTTTTATTATTATTATTTTTTTGACTGAAAACATTCACAATAATAAATATATTGTTTAGCTTCAGCGTGATAATTACTTTTGCTGTTTTTTTTTTTTGTAGACTCTTCTACGGAGAATCTTTGGTTGTGCCTGTACATAATACAGGCGTACGTGTTACTGAGCCCATTGGAATTTCTGTGCGAACATGGCACAGCAGTCGTCGATATGATCAAGAGTTTAATCGGTGATATGAGATCCGAGGGTATCGTTATGGCAATGAAACTTTTTGAGACTTGTCTAAAAGCTGCCCCGCAACAAGGAGCCCAATTAATAAAACCGCTTCTCGGCAGGATATTTGAGTGAGTTTTTTCGTTGATTTTCGACGTCTATGGGGTACAAAATTTTCCGAGAGAATGTTTACGATTTATTCGAGTAATAAATAATCAAATAAATAGGCGGGTTAATGAGCAATAAATAAAAATAATCAATTTAAATTCATACATAATTCTAGGAACGTTTACAAAGACACAGAATATCCAATGGTTATGACAATGTGTTTGTCGATCATGGCGCGC
Organism: Dyspetes luteomarginatus; assembly: GCA_963669185.1. Classification (NCBI taxonomy): domain Eukaryota; kingdom Metazoa; phylum Arthropoda; class Insecta; order Hymenoptera; family Ichneumonidae; genus Dyspetes; species Dyspetes luteomarginatus. The sequence continues at coordinate 21,092,481 of OY769907.1, read as the reverse complement.
TTATTACTCGGCTCGAAGGATATTTTTGCACAGGTTATAAGCGAGCTAGCACGTGACATTGGTGTCGACACGACCGAGGAGAGCGTACTAGCTCGTATAATCGAAGTTTGGGTAGGTCGTATGGCAATAATAGCTCAACCGGAGAGACTGAAACTCATGTCCCTCGCACTTTGCTCTCTACTCAGTCCCAATGGTCCGCCAATTGTTTTTCAACAATTTCCTCACATTATCTCGAACATTGTCGAGACTCTGAATGACATTACGCAAATTGACGACATGGGATGTTCCATTGAGTAAGTTAATTTTTTTTTTTTACATTGTAAATAAATAATGCGTGATAAAAAAAAAATTAGGAATGAAAAATGGAAAAAAAAAACAATCAAATGTAATTTATCGTTACAGCTCGTTAATGACGAGCGATCAACAGAGTCCATCGCAGTACGAGGACGTTGATTACGAGACCGAGCATGAGCAACGGAGAAAACGTCTCACCCTCAGCGACCCCGTTCACAGTGTCTCGCTCAAAGATACACTACAAAATCAGCTCATTACGTTACGACGAGTCATGGGAGATAATCAATTTCATCAAATGCTTCTTACACTTCGTCCCGACGTTGATCAACAATTCAAAGAGTACATAACACTCTGAAGAATTTTGCAAATGTACGACACGAAATTTATGAGGCGTTGATGAAAAAAAATAAAAATAAAGAATGAAACAAATTAAGTGAAGAGAAGAGTTGGAAAAAAGGAAGGTAAATCGATCATTCAATTGAATGATATCATACGCTCCCCACCCCTCTCCTTCTCGATCCTCTTTCACCATCAACATGTAAAAAGCTTGACCGCCGCTCTTATTGTAAAACGGCACTATTTTATTGTATAATATCTGTTTCGCTGTATTAATTATGTTGATAATAAAAATAAAACACGAAACTCCCGCGTAATTGCTAGTGGAAATTTTAAATTTTAGCGGCCATTTTGGTTAATGTACCAAAAATCTTTGGGCCACAAAGATCGAGGATGGTAACCGGAAGAAGAAGAAGAAAACGAAGACTAGTCTTTATGGCTCACACTGTTGTCGGATGGCGAGATCAAGATCGACGAAATTAGGTATGAAATAAATTAACGTTCGTCATATTATGGCCAAACGTCGAAAATGACCGGCAATTTCTAATTAGTAAAAATGACAGTCATTTTGCAACAATGCCGAGAACTGTCTTAAAAGAGGTTATGTTAGCCGGCTCTTGCGTATCTTATATTAAATATAAATATCATATTTGCTTCAGATTTGATAAATTTTATTATTTATTGCCAATTTCTTTTGTTACCCAAACCCAAAAAATCAAGCCATTACTCATGTAACAGCAGAAAATTTCGGTAAATTGGCTAAAAAATAAAAGCTAAAATGCGTGGTAAAGTGTCCAAGCACTTATATGAATGAAATTGCGGAAATGCATTTGAAAATATTTCCCGCGCTTTTGCACGATAAGATGTAATGGAAAAAAAATGCCGTTTTCGTGATAATCGTTGATCGAGTTGCAAATTTACGTTGGCCCCCTGGTGGCAAAATACCGAAGCTTACGAAACAGCTGTTTTGTTCGTGTCAAATATTATCTCTCTCTGTGGGAGGTTAGAACAGAACCCGAGTCGGAGCTCGTCGATATAGGCTCGTTGCCAAAACGATAAAATTTATTTACGGTAAGTCAAACAACGAGGTTTTTGTTTTGTTTTATTACGTGTGTTCGTGTATACGGTGAAAGTGACAAATAGTTTCGTCGAATGGATAGCAAAGTTATTGTGATACCGGTCTGTGTGTGAAGTTTCGATAAAGATTACATATTTGCACTTTGTCAAGTAAAGAGAACCCTCGTGGGGTGTAAGATATTCTCAAAGGACGCTTCTACTACGTTTTTTTTTTACGATCGCTGAGCGATTCTTTATCCAGCTTGCGTGTGAGTTTTTTCCGTTAATGCCAAATCATCGAATTCTCGTGCTTCAAAGTGACAAAATATTTATATTATTATTTATTTTTTTAAATTCATTATTCAACGATGATGGAATTCAAACGCATCCGAGCGACGAGTGCAAGTAAATCATTATGGCGATTGGTCGTTGATCCAGCGTATCTGATTGGATGATGGATTAAACGCTGTTGTAGTGATTCGAACGAAAAAAAAAAAAATCCCATTCTTAAATCAAACTTAATGCCAATTCTTGTTAATCCCTGGCCCGATTGACAAACTATTGTCACGTTATGTTTTGCTTCGCGTTCATCTGTCCTTTTTGCTCGCGTATATTTTTTTGTAACGATAAATATTGAATATTTAGCTGGAAAATTGAGAGAGAGAGAGAGAGGAGATTGTCGAGAATGTTACTTGAAATACTTTCGAATAGAAACAGAGCTCGCGAATATGGTACAGCTCAAGGTCATCCGCATCCCTTTTGCGTACGCAAACTCTCTGACTCACTCGGTGAATTACAACTTTGAGTAATAACGCTTTAATGATATGTAATTAATGCTCGATTGTCAACGAGCAATTGCATCGTCGCGGAAAAAAAATCGCTGTCAATTGCATCACGAATGTAGATTGTGCGAAAAAAAAAATTCCAACGCGCTATATAGTAATCATTTCACCGATGCACACACATTGCACACGAATTGCATTTTACGATTTAAGGATGTTTCAAATATGCACTCGAAAGTCGTTATAATTTCGGAGAAATGTTCCATATTGCACTTACAGAATTTCAAGGTTATACACTGACAATTTTCACAATCTTCTAAAAAAAATCGTAAAAGTAAAAATATCAAAATGGAGGTCTTTGATTTTTTAAAAGAATTTTACCGCCACTTTCTCTACAATTTTTATGATTGGAAACAATAGAAATCGATTTTATTACGTTTTATTTTCTCCAGAAATTCTCTCGATTTGGAATAAGCAATATATTAGCAAACTATTTCGATAATTAGAGGATATATCGTGAGCTATGAACAATCGTCTCCTTTTTTTTTTCTTTTCTCGATATATTTTTTTTTAACATCGAAGTAGACTTTATTTTGCAAAAAAAAGTTTGTGCGAATAAATTTACGGAAAAATTGAGCGAAAGTTCGAGGAATTTACGATGAATGGTCGAAGCGTTCAGTGTATGACTGGTCTGCCTTGAAAAACCTGGCTGGAAATTCAAGTGATGATTCTTCATTTGCCGTTATATCGAAGGAGACAGAAATTCATTTGTTATTCAAGGTCCAGTTCATCTGACATGTCAATCAACGTGTTATATTTATATTGACGTCACAATGACGTAAATTTATTGATCAAATTAGAGACATTCAACGGTAGTCCCTTAAATATGAGATTGTTCTCTTTTTTTTTATCTTTTTTTTCCAAGCTATCACCACCTCGAATATTTCATTAAGCGGGAGAATTCAGCTATTTTATCGCTCGACGCTCGCAGCCTCCAGTCGTTTTTTTTTCTCCCACTATATGTATATATATATAGTAAATAACGTTGTGACCCTCAACCGAATGACTAATTTCACTGAACTCTGGGCTCGTTCGCTCATTGCCCTTTCAATTTCATAGTAGATTAATGCAGACCACGAACTCGACTTCTCTCTCTCTCTCTCTCTCTCTCTCTCTCTCTCTCTCTCTCTCTCTCTCTCTCTCTCTCTCTCTCTCTCTCTCTCTCTCTTTCTTTCTCGATTTATTTTTAGCATCAAAAGCTTTTTACATAAAAAGCTTATGGGCGTCCCAAGTTTGTACGATATATATATATATATATATATATATATATATATATATATATATATATACATATGTGTGTGTGTGTGTGTGTGTTCAAGTTTCTATACTTTGACGGGGATGCAACGAGAATTCGTCACAAAAGCGGATGCACAATATACAGACTCGGGAAGGGGCGTCGCAGAGAAAGAAACGTTTATCTCGTAACTCGTTATTGATAATTTCCCAAACGGTTGAAAATGGCGGAGAAAAAAAAACAGAAAGACAAAAATGCTGCTTTTTAATGATGAGACAAGAATAAAATATTTTTTTTTTCTAATTATTTAGCTCTTATTTTGTTTCATTTTCGAATACAGAACTATAAATTTATATTTTTTAGCGTGAAATAAAAAAAATTAAAGAAAATTCTTAACTTTTATCAAATTTACTAGTAAAATTATTTTTATTAAGAAATAATTAAAAAAAAAAAGGACTGCACGGGCACATAAAAATCATAACCGGACGAGCGGGGCTTTTTATCTTTCCCGGCCAGCCTCCGGGCCACATGCTGAGAAGACTCATTTATCAATACAAACTGTACACATTTTTGTTCTACATCGTATCGTCGTATCTCGCGTGAATGGCCTGGCAAAAATACGCTCTTCGCGAGTATATTTGAAAGTGTAAATTTTATATATCTGTGACTTCATATACATTACGGCCAAATTTTTTTCTAATTTTTTTTCTTAAATCTTTTTGAATTTTTGGAATTTTTTTTTTTCTAATTTTATTCTCCGTCAAAATTCTTGCATTTCTTCAGCGTGAAGAATCTTAAATGACCTTAAACCCTTTTTGTAGAAAAAAAAAATGCTTAGGGGATAAAAACTACCCCTGCGATAGAAATTCAATGTTTTCGTTAAAATTTATATACATGGAACTGGCGCGATACATGAAAATAATGCAATGCTCATTTTCTCGATTAGCTCATATACGGTTGTTCATTGTCAAATTTTTCAGTTTGTCACATTATTATTGTATAAAATAAAACGCGCAAATATTTTTATAGATATTTTTTTTCTCCTAAGGGGGGAGTAAAATGGATTGATTTTTTTCTCATTATTCTCATTATTATTGTATAAAATAAAACGCGAAAATATTTATATTTTTGATAAAAATGTCCATATCTCAAATATATTTTGTGATTATACGCGAAAAATATTTCAATGAAATCTCAGATAAATTCAAAGTACATCAATGATAATAAATTTCTCGTCGACAAAAACGACAAAATATTCGATAGTTCGGATATATACTTTTTTTTATAGATATTTTTTTTCTCCTGAGGGGGGAGTGAAATGGATTGAATTTGTTCGTACAAAATCACGCGTGACTCTCTCGCACAGTAGAAAAAAAAAATCTGATGCGTGTATACACGAGGGGGATGATATTTGGCAGGGAGTACGCGTGCCTGTGAGAGGGTTGAAAGGCGGCGCGACGTGCGCGTCGAGTTCAGCGTCGTCGTCGTCGTCGTCGCGACCGCGATCTCCTTTCGTCGACGCTCGCGTTTGTAGTCCAGAGAGAGGGAGAGAGAGAGAGAGCCCAAGAGGGAGAGAGAGAGAGAGCCCAAGAGGGAGAGAGAGAGAGAGCCCAAGAGGGAGAGAGAGAGAGAGAGAGAGCCCAGGAGAGAGAGAGAGAGCCCAAGAGGGAGAGAGAGAGAGCCCAGGAGAGAGAGAGAGAGAGAGAGAGCCCAAGAGGGAGAGAGAGAGAGAGAGAGAGAGAGAGAGAGAGAGAGAAAGAGCCCGAGAGAGAGGAGAGAGAGAGAGAGAGAGAGAGAGAGAGAGAGAGAGAGAGAGAGAGAGAGAGAGGAGAGAGGCAGAGAGAGAGAGAGAGAGAGAGAGAGAGAGAGAGAGAGAGAGAGAGAGAGAGCCCAAGAGGGAGAGAGAGGGAGAGAGAGTTGGCGTTACGAGTGGTGGCTCTCCCGTTCGCCGTATCGATCCGCGCTCGACTGAAAACTACCCCTAGTTAAGTAAGGCGCAGTGTCCGAAAGGCTCTCGCACAGTGATCGTGGTTTTTATAAAAATTCATCAAACCCACGCGGATCAATTGTTTATTTTTTCTTATAAAAATTGCTTCAATCATTGTCGTAATTATAATTATAAAAAAATACGAGAGAAATCGGTGCGCGATTTATAAATAATTTTTCGTACTTTGTTATATCGTCACGAGACGAAAAGAGCGAGAAAGAGTTTGGAGGGATAAGAGGAAGAAGAGCTTTTTACCCCTCCGGTCCTCGAGAAGCCAGGCAGCGCCAATCTCGAGCTCGCCAATTTCACCCGCATTTTATCTACATTGGAATTTTTTCCATTTTTGAATTTCGTCATTTCACGAGTATCGTAGAAATTAGCCCAGGTGAGAAACGAGGATTTTTATTTTTATTCGTTTCATTATTCAACTATATCGTGCAAGAGAGAAAGAAAGAGAGAGAGAGAGAGAGAAAAAACGATAAAGTGGATCTTTTTTTTTTAATCCTTTCACGCTAAAATTTTTATAAGAAAATCATCTCGTTCACGAAGAAAGAGCCCTCTCGAGTTGTTTCCAGATGTACAAAACTTCTGGCCTGAAACGTCGGCTCTTTCCATTTTTTCTTTTTTTTTTTTTCATTTTCTTCGCCAACTCTTCTTGGGTTCACATGACAAAATTTCCATCCTCCATTTCGAACATAGTCACTCTCTCGAATTATTAACCGATTAATCATTCAATAAGTAAATTATAAAATTAATAAAAAAATTACTAATTTTGTGAATTATTTGATCAGTGGATAGTTTAAATTTGCAATAATTTGTTAGTGTAATTTGGCGAAGTAATTTGGCTATTTGTCTGATACGAAACTTGCGTTGGGTTTGGTAAAAAAATAAAATAAAAAGAAAAAATGTTTTTTTTTTTGTTTTAATGAAAAATTTTTGAAACTCGTCGCGTTTTCTCTCGTCACTCTCGGCGATCACCAGCTGTCTGCCTGCACTCATTGTGACTTTCGTCACCCAGCTGAAACCCTCTTTCTTTCACTTATTCTCTCTGCACACCCCCCCCCCCCCCCCTCCCTCCCACCCTCCTCTCCACTCCCCGCTCCTTTCTTGGGCACGCGAGGGGATTGACGACATTTATAATACTTATTAAGCGAACACTTATTCTCATTAAATCCATTTAACACGTGAGGGGAGCGACAGGCTCGACAAATATCAGGTCAAGACGCCTCAAAAGTTTTAAGGCGAGCAACTATTCGATACAAAAATGAGGCACATGTGAAAAATATAATGTGATTAATCGAATTGAAAAAATGAAGATTTATTTATTTATTTATTTATTTATTTATTTATTTATGTATTTATTTATTTATTTATTTATTTATTTACTTATTTATTTATTTATTTATTTATTTATTTATTTATTATTAAGCGAACACGTATTCTCATTAAATCCATTTAACAAGGGAGGGGAGCGACAGGCTCGACAAATATCAGGTCAAGACGCCTCAAAAGTGGTACGATAGACATTTTAAGGCGAGCAACTATTCGATACAAAAATGAAGCACATGTGAAAAATATAATATGATTAATCGAATTGAAAATATGAAGAATTTTTTAAGATTTAAATTGATACACTTTGAAATTCAAAGTGTATTAATTCAATTAATGATTAATCAAATTTAATATTTTTTATTTACAAGATTACAAGATCTTGTAATTTTTACGAAAATAAATCAATTTTTTAGGAATTGATTTATAGTAAAAAATTGTAATTGATTTATTGGACATTGATGATTTTTTTTTTTTTCGTTTCGAAGAAAAAATAATCAATAGCGATTTCTTGATTAATCTTCACTGCTTGTATGATAAAAATTTAGGCGAATGATTTGGCTGTTGTGGGCAAAAAAATGAGAAAAAATATAATTTCGACGCCACCTGTGCTAACAGGACGCCTGTATTTCGCCCACACAGCTGCATAAAATTGAGAAAATAAATTCGGGAACGAATTAAAAAGTATGGCGAAAAAAAAAAAAAAACGGACAAAATTCAACCCACTCTATATAATAATAATGATGAGGACTGTGATATCTTGATTGACAATTCTTCGTGTCTCGCATAATGTTACAGGTTGACCTCCCACCCAATTGTGACCCGGCAAAGGTGCAGGCAACACAATGGCGTTCGCGGGACTCAAAAAGCAAATCAACAAGGCGAATCAGGCAAGTTTGACGAAAAAAAAAAAAAAAAAGATTTATTTGAAAAATTCGCAATATACGATTGCGCGAATTAATATTAAATATTGTCGCAAAGCAATATTATTAAGGATGTATGACCATTCGAAAGTCAAAAATCAATGCTGAATGGAATGCCTCCCAATGAGATCAAAAAAAAAAAAAAATATAACTGTATCGAAGATTTATTATTATAGTAACCTTTTTTTTTAACACAAACACACACACAATATTTTAAAGAAATTTATCTTTCCTATTTATATGTTAATTGTTTGCAAAAATTGAATGTGAAAAAAATATTTTTTTCATGTCGGAAATCGTTCAATTGGGAGGATTTTTTTGTTCAACAATTTTTGTAGTTTCCATTTGAAATATCGTGTGAAGGATAAATTTGACGAAATAAATATTTTTGAGATTTTTCGTGAAAAATATTCAACTGATTAATCAATGAACTTAAAAATTGTTATGAATTTTATATGGGGATACTTTAAAAAATGCTCAACTTTATATATTTTATTTGCTTTGAGTCATCACATGTTTAATTATCCACTAAAACTCGTAAATGAAAATTTATATAGAAACAAGAAAATTTCATCAATATTTTCAGTATCAACAAGAGGAAAATTGGGTTCTCATATAATTTGATGAATTGTTAATTCGCAATTAATGCATGTTATTGCAACATTGTTAAACTTTGATTATTAAATTATCGATGAATTAATAAACGACAAAGTTGCTTCGATAAATATAAAAATAAAAATTTATTCAGCTTTGACTGGAAGTTAAATTTGTATTTTACTTTTTCTTCATTGTTTGTTCTATTTTTCTACTTTCCATAGAATATAGAATATTTTTTCCAGGCCCACAAGATAAATATCCCAGTGGCCGGTCGTCTAAGATGGACGTCCCAATGGCCGGACAATCCATAAGAAATTATATTTCTGTATTTTTTTTTCTCCCAAAAGCTCTGGTCAGTAATTGGGACCTGTCCGGCCACTGGAACGTTCACCTTATGGGCCTGGAAAAAGCAGATAGCATTAGACTACTTTTTCCAGGCCCATAAGGTAAATGTCCCAGTGGCTGGTCCACTAAGATAGACGTCCCAGTGGCTGGACAAACCATAAGAAATTGTATTTTTCGCACAAAAGTTCCGGTCAATAACTGGGACGTTAACCTTATGGCCGGTCGCTTAACATAAACGTCCCAGTGGCCGGACAATCCATAAGAAATTATATTTCTGTATTTTTTTTTCCCCAAAAGCTCCGGTCATTAACTGGAACCTGTCTGGCCACTGGGACGTTCACCTTATGGTCCTGGAAAAAGCAGATTGCATTAATTGTTACATACAGTAGAAAATAAATTGTGGCAATTTATTTCGAAAATTCACACGGTGCGATATAAAATGCAAATTCTTGTCTGCAAAAGTCGATAACAGATCTCTTTGCGGTGCATCGCGACTTCATTATGGAATTGATATGATTCATTCATTCATTCACACACACACACAGACACATACAAAAGTGCTTTTATTAATTATGCTCTTCATTTCCTGAATCACCCCGAGAGGACAACGAGATGGAAACTCGAGCTCGGAAACAATTTACCACAAAGTTTGAGGCTGTTTTATGTGGTTGGGAAGTACACGCGGAATATCATGCTTTCACATTTCTCCCATGCCTCGGTACTCTAATACTATATACAGTCATGCAGTAGCATATCAATTCACACATACACAGACACTAGCGAATTATCGTAGCTCATTCATCGTGAAAAAAAATCAGGCGATAGTTTTTTTTATTTTTCAGGAAGCTCAAAATTAATTCATACCCACACTAGCGAATTATCGTAGCTCATTCCTCGTGAAAAAAATCAGGCGATAGTTTTTTTTATTTTTCAGGAAGCTCAAAATTAATAGAAAAATTAATTCATACCCACACTAGCGAATTATCATAGCTCATTCATCGAGAAAAAAAATCAGGCAAAAGATTTTTGTATTTTTGAGGAAGGTTAAAATTAAGAGAAAAAAATTAATTCATACCCACACTAGCGAATTATCATAGCTCATTCATCGAGAAAAAAAATCAGGAAAAAGATTTTTTTATATTTCAGGAAGCTCAAAATTAAAAGACAAAAATTAATTCATACCCACACTAGCGAATTATCGTAGCTCATTCATCGTGAAAAAAAATCAGGCGATAGTTTTTTTTCAGGAAGCTCAAAATTAAGAGAAAAAATTTAATTCATACCCACGCTAGTGAATTATCGTATAGCTCGTTCCTCGTAAAAAAAATCAGGTGATAGTTTTTTTTTTTATTATTCAGGAAGCTCAAAATTAAGGAAAAAAAATTGGCCCTTTGGACCAGAGAGAAAATGGTCAAAATGTGCCAATTTCGAATGATTTATTTTGTTAAAATGAATTTTCAAAAATTCAAACTCATCGTGTATAAACTATAAATTTACTCAAAAACTCAAAAATTACCATTGAAAAAAAATTGAAAAGTGGGTTTTGCCTCTCCAGTGATGTTCGATAAAAAAAAAAGCACAATTTATGCATAATTTTTTTTCGATGATAATAAGACGTGTTGATAAAGCATCGAGTGAATGAGCGTACAAAAGAGAGAGAGAGAGAGAGAGAGAGAGGAAATCGGATAATGGAGAAAGAGAGATAGAGCAATGAAGTGGGCAGCTTGATTCGATTTTCCAAGAGCACCTGACCTTTGTATTACTAGTAGCTTCCCCTAAACTTTAAACACAGAGGGTTCCCTCTCGTGTGTATAATTGCATTTCCAGCCTTTAATGAAAAGAGTCGAGTTATATCGAGCATAAGCTTTATAACTCTCTTGAGGGGTTGGGCAACACGTCGTACACTCTCACCACGTTTATGGCATCCACAGGCTCGACTTTCCCTCCCCATACATGTCACGATTTGTTACGAGAAACAAAAGCTCTTACGAGATTTTTTTTTCCCTTTGCATATACACACACAGGTAAAACTCAATTTTGCAAAATTTCAATTTTGCAAAATTTCATATTCGTACCAAAATAATTTGTAATTAAATTTGTTATAAAATGAGGGGAGAAAAAAGCTGGACCAATTTACTAATAAACAGACTTTTTAATTTATCTGTGAATGGGAGAAAATTACGAGAAAGCAATATTTAAAAATTTATAATTTGCAGGATTTTTTTATTTTTTATTTCACACAGAATTCAATGATTTTGTCATAATAGTTATTTAATCTGTCCACTTGCCTGAGCGATGAGGCTATAAAAGCGAATAAAATCATAGCAACTATCCTCGATATTATTAAAATTAAAAAAAAAAAGGGGGGAAGGAGAAAAAAAAAGTATAAAGAAAATTGGAGATAGGGAGACTGTGTGAGGGATGAGAAGACGATGTAGGTCAAATTCCCGACGTTGGAGAGACGGGATGAGTGCGAGGACGACGCGATGACTGTCGGGCAACCTATTTCGCGTAAGGGACCCTGCCAAAGCGTTTATATATATATATATATATATATATATATATATATATATATATATATATATATATATATACGTATATATAGACATAGATATATAGGCGTATATATATATATATATATATATATAGATGCATAGACGCGTACTCGGGAATCTCCCATGATCCAACAACGAGACGCACAATGTAGGTCATTCTCGTATATGGGTCAGGGTCTGAGCGAGAGGAGCTAACCAAAGAGGACAATTGAAGCGTGCATTCACTAAACTATTACATACGAGCAACCGGCAAAAAGCTCTTGTCAATACTCCTGGCACACTCTTCGACTATTTTCTCATTGCTTAAAATTGTTTCTTAAAAAAAAAAAAAAGAAAAAAAAAGAAAAGAGAAATCCATAAATTGATATTTACCGAAAACAATTTACTTTTTTTTTTTGAAAAATTGGAGAAATTTCTCCCAATGTAATTTATTCTAATTCAAATGAAATTTGATAAAATTAAATTAATCGAATTAAAAGCTTTCATTCCGTAAAATTAATTTTTTCCTATGTCGGAAATTTATGAGAAAAAATGACGAGTGAAGTTTTGTCCGCAGAGAGACCAAAAAAAAAGTTTATTCTAACGACCCTGTTCTCTCTCGGCCATTATCGAACGAGCTCTCTTTGGAGCGTTTGCGATTTTCCATGTACGATATCGGTCTCTGGCACGCCACCGGGTCGCCATTTCGCATACATGACCCTTCGAGCTTCCTCATCCTGGCAAAATCTCAAGTTTCTAATCTTCACTTTTTATTATTATTATTGTTATTTTATTTCTTCAACACAATCGCGTTCACCATTAAACACAGTAAACTTCCATAAAGCTCAAGAGACGAGCGAATACTGTCTTGGAGCATATTTTATACTCCCAAGGGAAACACGTGTCCCCTCATTCGCCATATAAAATGTGTATTCGACGAAAGCGAAGAGAAAACCAAATACTTGTTTCCAACAAGCTCATTACAACCCTTCTTATCGTTTTGCTTTCAATTTCACCCTTACATCAAATTTCGTCTCCAGTCTCGAACAATTTTGCAAATATTTTTATAATTCGCCCAATTTATACGGAATTATTTACGTAAAATATAATTTTTTCCAATAAAAGCCTTGAGAAAATTTTGCAAAGGAGCTTGGATAATTAATGAGGAAAAGATTAAATTTTATTTCTCATTCTCATATAATTAACATTGACGAGTCTACGGATTTCGATCAATGGAACAAAACTGGCAGTTTTTTTAAAATTATTATTCTCTCCAACAGTAAAATGAAATATTCAATTACACAAGAATAATTATAATGTAATAGCTAATTGGCATTAATTAGAAAAAAAGTCATTTTTTTTTTTTTTTTTAAAGAAAATCCGTTGCTTTTTTTTTCTAATGCGTTAAAAGAGTTTCTGCTCACCGACCAATTATCAATCTCGATGCCACATATTTTCATTCTCTCTCACGAAATCAATAGCAAACTTGATACATATAAGCCATTGAGGGGTGCCAACGATTTTTCTCGAGATGGAGAAAGAGAGAGAGAGAGAGAGAGAGGGAGAGGGAGAGGGAGAGAGAGAGAGAGAAAAAGAGAGAGAGAGAGAACAAGAGAGAGAGAGAGAGAGAGAGCGAAAAAAAGAAAGACAGAGAGAGAGAGAGAGAGAGAGAGACCAAGTGATCTCAGAGCAAGCCAGGACACACTTTTCATTCGCAACTTGACTGCTACCCTTATTCCCCTTTATTTTCTTCTCTTCACACCAACCCCTCATCTTTCAAGATGTTGCATCACACACGCGTGCCCGGAGGAGCATCCCAGCAGGGAGGCTACAGAGTTGAAATTCGTGTAGAGAGGACATTATTGATCCAGCAGACATTCGTCCCACGTTTACTCAGTCAGCCACGAATTTTCCCTTCGTTTCTTTTTATCTCTGCTCTCGTTACCACTTTTATTCCCCCTTTATTTCATCTCATCGGCACTTTCCTTGATTTCTTTTTCGTCCCATTCACCGGTGTGAGCCTGTGAAGAAAAAAAAAAAAGGATCGTCATATTATAAAATGCTTCTGTCAAATTTTCTAATTAATTCGTAATTATTAGCATGAAAAATGGTTGTGAAAAAAAAAAAAAAGTTTCACCAGCGTTTAATTGATAACAGAAAAATTTCCAGCTTATTGCTGGATGAGAGAAACTCCCCGCGAACTCGCCTTCGCGTATATTGATCCGAGGTTTGTCCTTTCAGTTGCTAAAATCTCCGGCGTCGCTTTCTCCCGCTGACTGGCAACGCTCTCTCGATAAAAGACTCAAAGCATTATAGAGCTTTTTTACCCACAAAGAGCCAGAGAGAGACAGAGAGAGAGAAAGAGAATTTTGCCAAAAGAATGGAAAGAGCGAATGCTTCGAGAATATTTGTGTTGGGGTTTCTTATGAGAAATTATGCTGTGACCTCCCCCCCCTCCCCCTCTAACAAAGCCTCTCAATCCATTTTACTTTCTCTCGCAGACTTTTGCAATAAAAATATAAATTATGCATTTTTTTGTTTTCCTTTGTGAAACAAATGCTCGAATTTCAATTGAATTGACGAAATTAACATTTGAAATACATTTTTGATTTGTTTTAATAGGTTTTTTTATTTTTTTTTATATTCTTGGCAAGTGGAGAATTTAAATTGAGATCCAGGAATTTAACTTGAGATCCACCCTTGGATACCTAAAATCAATTCTACCACCTAATTAAAAAGATACTCTTATAATTTGGTGTCCAGGCCACCCTTGGATACCTAAAATCAATTCTACCACCTAATTAAAAAGATACTCTTATAATTTGGTGTCCAGGACACCCTTGGATACCTAAAATTAATTCTACCACCTAATTAAAAAGATACTCTTATAATTTGGTGTCCAGGCCACCCTTGGATACCTAAAATCAATTCTACCACCTAATTAAAAAGATACTCTTATAATTTGGTGTCCAGGACACCCTTGGATACCTAAAATTAATTCTACCACCTAATTAAAAAGATACTCTTATAATTTGGTGTCCAGGCCACCCTTGGATACCTAAAATCAATTCTACCACCTAATTAAAAAGATACTCTTATAATTTGGTGTCCAGGACACCCTTGGATACCTAAAATTAATTCTACCACCTAATTAAAAAGATACTCTTATAATTTGGTGTCCAGGCCACCCTTGGATACCTAAAATCAATTCTACCACCTAATTAAAAAGATACTCTTATAATTTGGTGTCCAGGCCACCCTTGGATACCTAAAATTAATTCTACCACCTAATTAAAAAGATACTCTTATAATTTGGTGTCCAGGCCACCCTTGGATACCTAAAATCAATTCTACCACCTAATTAAAAAGATACTCTTATAATTTGTGCCCAGGCCACCCTTGGATACCTAAAATTAATTCTACCACCTAATTAAAAAGATACTCTTATAATTTGTGCCCAGGCCACCCTTGGATACCTAAAATTAATTCTACCACCTAATTAAAAAGATACTCTTATAATTTGGTGTCCAGGCCACCTTTGGATACTTAAAATCAATTCTACCACCTAATTAGTTGGTAAAATAATACTCTTAATATTATATATTTTGTCATTTATTTTTTTCACTTCAAGCATCATTCAATTTCATCTTCTCTAATTTTCCTCTCGAGATATTGTGATCGAGAAAATTCGATTTAAAAAAAAAATGTTGAATTGAATGCTGTTGATGGATTTGAATTTTTTTTTTAACGTTTCTGACTGAACAAAAATCGAACAGATGATATATAAAATTGATATGAAATAAATAATGAAAAATCGTGAAAAATGAAATTTTTGACTTGAGCGAGTAACAACTATCTGCTGGTACATGATAGACATACAAGAAAACTTTTTTTTTCCCTCTATACTGGAAGAGATGATTTTCCTTCGTAGCTTTGACAGGACTGAGACACCCTTCATCCCTCTCAATTACCCGGCGATGAATGGCCAAAACGACGATATATCGAATGGGGGGAAGATTGAAAAATGCGTCCCCTCCAGCCAGCCGAGAAAAGAAAGTTAAAAAAAACCCCTCTGCGTTCAAATTCACCCCGAAAGCCTTCTTGAAATTTTATGATTATTCCATCAATTTTATTCTTCACGTGTACGAATATTGCTTTTCGTTGGGGTCGGTACAAGGTCATTTTGAGATATTCCCACATAACCTTGAATTTCTGTGTAATTTTTTGACTTTTTTTTTCTTCCAGTACATGACGGAGAAAATGGGAGGCGCAGAAGGCACAAAGCTCGACGTTGATTTCGTGGATATGGAAAGGGTGAGTTAATTTATTCTATATTTCGCCAATGTCTACGTTTCTATTTTATTCGTTTGGTAAAACACTCAGTGACAAAGATGGGACTGGGGGAATATAAAGTGACGATAACGAGTTTATCGTTTATTTAACTTTGTACTATTCACAGTTACGTAAACTATCAAATTATTAATTATTTGTACAGTTGCGTCAATCATAAAATTATCAATTATTTTTCCAGTTGCGTCAATCATAAAATTATCAATTATTTTTTTTTACTATTCCGTCAACTATAATATTCAATTAATTATTTTTACTGTTGCATCAATCATAAAATCATTGTCGTTACTTAATAGCTATTCATACTATTTCAATTTCTGTGAATCGACGATTGAAAAAAAAATAGTCGACAGGATAGATAAAAAAAATCTTCGCCTCCTTTTAAATTCCAAGGATAACGTGCAGCTGGCGTGATTCTCGTTACTACGTGTATATATATATATATATGTTTAAACCGCCCAGTAATGATCGGAAAGATTACCCATCACATTTAAATCATTCTCGTTTATCGCTATGCGGAGCGAATCGTTATGCAAAAAATTCAATACGTATTATTATTATTATTATTAATATTTTTCATTGCACGCTTCGCACAGAAAACAGACGTCACGTGTGAACTCGTGGAGGAACTACAGTTGAAGACAAAGGAATTTCTACAGCCAAATCCAACGGCACGAGCAAAAATGGCCGCAGTCAAGGGAATTAGCAAATTGAGCGGTCAGGCTAAAGCCTCGACCTACCCACAGCCCGAGGGTGTATTGGGCGATTGTATGCTGATGTACGGCAAGAAAATGGGCGAGGACAGCGTATTTGGTAGGACCAAATAGCACAAACGTTCGATAAAAAAAAAAAAAACTTCAATTATACCAATATTTCTTCTCTGTGGCAGCTAAAACGATTATTTTTCCTTTGTCGTGGAAATTAAAAATTGATCTTGGATCTATCGGATTAATTTTTTAAAGAACAATTTTATATTCGGATTTTTTTTGAAATAAAATACAAAATATATGGGCGATAAAAATATATCCAAGATGTATGAAAAGTAAATTTTAGATCAATTTTTTTCTTCTCTTTAGCAGCTAATCGATTATCATCCCCTTTTCGTGGAAATTAAAAATTGATCTTGGATGTATCGGATTTATTTTTTGACGATAAATTTTATAATTTGGATTTATTTTGTGATAAACACAAAATACATGGGTGTAAAAATTTCTGAATATATTTCTTCTCCCTGGCAGCTAATACGATTTTATTCCTTTCGGCATTTTATTTATTTATTTCATTTAATTCTCGTTTTTTTTTTTATTCATAGAAATGATTATTGAAAATTATCAATATTATTTTTTCAGGCGTCGCACTGATAGAAATGGGCGAGGCCATGAGACAGATGGCCGACGTAAAATATTCGCTGGACGACAACATAAAGCAAAACTTCTTGGAGCCTCTGCACCATCTGCAGACCAAAGATCTAAAAGAAGTTATGGTGAGATTGCACGAATTTATATTAAAAAAGTTTCATATCAGCGATCGATCTGACTCTTTTTACTTCGTAGCTGACTAATAATATTTTTTCTTCTTGTCTATTTCTCGTTTTATTATTATTATTATTATTTTTCTTTATCCAGCATCATCGGAAGAAACTTCAAGGAAGAAGGCTCGATTTTGATTGCAAGCGGAGACGTCAGGCAAAAGGTAATTTTCGATGGTTTGTCAAACTCAATTGGTGTTACGTGAATGATTTTTTGTCCACTTGAGCCGAGGCCCTCTCTCGACGGCACCCGTCTCGATGGTACAATTATTATACACGATGCACGAAAAAAAAAAACAAAAAAACAGAAGCAAAAAAAAGAAACAAAAAAAAAAGAAGCGAAAAGAAAAAATAAAAGATGCAAAAAAAAAATAGAAGAAAAATTTACTCACGCATGCTGTTGTTCGTTGTTCTTTCTATGTCTCGTTGTTAGTGAACATTTTTTGAAACAAACAAATATATATATGCCGCATGCTTGCACGTTAGCCGTTGGAAAATTATCATCGAGTCCGCATTTTGGTAGCCCAGCGAGAACGGGCACACCAACGTGCATTGCGGGTACGTGAAACTCCTAAAAACAAAAAACCACGGAGAAGCTTTTATTATTTCTACCCCTGGGAGGAAAAAAGAAAAGCCTGCTAATACTGAGAACGTAGATACAAAATTAGGAAAAAGACACTTTTCTCATTGAGTTAAAAGAAAAAAAAAATTGTCAAGCCTTCAATTTTGTACGTTGAGATAATCGTTTTATTGCCAAGAACTGCTAATGCCGAAAACTTCTTCCGCCCAGTAAATAAAGCGTGTTTATTGACTTTATTTACTGGGCGGGATCGATACGAATTTTATATAATTTTTCCCTTATTATTACATCCCTCGCGCCACTCACTCGCTTGGATGTATTTGACCTTTTAACAGCCCTTTTTGGCTCTTTAACGGGTAAGTAGCGCTTGGGACTCTTGTAATTTGCTGTTTTGCCTGTGTGCAATCTCATCGTCAATATTTCAAGTGAGTTGTGTCGTCAGCTTGATATTTTCTCTGTGTATATATATATATATATATACTGTCGTAGGGAGAACATCGAATAAAGTATGGAAGGAATGCAATATAGACGAGAATGGAATGAAAGTGTACAATTTGAGTCTGCCTCGTAATAGCATTGAAAATTATATCAGAATTGCGTGAATAAGAATGGTAGACATTTTATTTATAGTTTTATGGTGTTTTCTATTTCTTCATAAAAAATTATATTAATTACTAAATTGCTTTTTTTGACGGATCTTAAAACTGGTACAGAATGAAGGCTGAAGGTTTCAATTACTAACCGATCACATTAGCAACAAATATATTTTCTGTTGCTGATGCATTTAATTGTATTTCTTGTAAAATATTTTCACAATAAATTTATAAAATGAAAAAAGAAAAGGCTTAATAAACAATTCGATAGTTTTAATTTTCAACATAAAATTTTGTAAAAATTTGAAAATCTGATTAATTTTTTAAATAATTTTAACGAGACACCTTTGTTTTTTTTATTTGCATCGTATTTAGTGATTTTGGCATTTTGTGTTTTTATTAAAAATTATAACGCTGTAGACAAAATAGAGAATGTTTTTTTTTTTTTATTAATTTGATAGACTGCCAGAATTTTATGAATGAAAAAGTAAAATAATAATAATAATTGTCATTATAGCTTTATTAGTTTTATAGGACAGAAGCAACCCCGTAGTGCACTTTTTAATGATAATGTACGACGCAACGGTTGCGTACAGGTTCTCACGTTTCAGACGATGAAATTCGCCAAGCGGAGGAAAAATTCGCGGAGAGTCTTCAACACGCGCAAGTGGGAATGTTCAACTTGCTGGAGAATGACGTGAGTCCAAGAAAAAAGTAAAAAAATGAAAAGATAAAAAAACGAGAGAAAAAAAAATTGAATTATTAAGAAACAACGGAACGAGGATAGAAAAGCCACAACAAATGGCTGGATGATCTCTCTCTCTCTCTCTCTCCCTCTGTCTCTCTTCCTCACAACAAACACACATGGTCTATTTCGAAATGGAACAATATTTTACCCTTTAGGTTTTACAGGTGGAACAGGTCGCTCAGCTTGCTACTTTTAGCGAGGCCCTGCTCGAGTATCATCAACAATGCGTTGAGATTCTCAAGATTCTCACGGAAACGCTTTTGGAAAAGTGAGTTTTATATTTCTCAATTTATATCTCTCATCTCTCAAATTGAATGCCAAATTGAATGATTTTCTTATATTTTTTTTATTCATGTTTCTTTTGTTTTGTTTTTTTTTTCAGGAAAGACGAAGCAGCGAACAGGCCAAAATTGGAATTCATACCGAAGACACTTGCCGATCTGAACGTCGAGGGTTTACCATTATCGGACTCCATGAACGGTGGGAACTTCTTCGTACACGGTAAAACAAACATTTTACAGACACGACAGAAAAAAATTGATGAGCAAAGAAGGAAAAAAATTAAAAAGTATCCCTGGGCAAATATCGGTAGCTTTATAAATGTCTAATTAATTTTAATCTTTCTGTCTCTTATATCTCGCCATGCAACGTCTTTGAGGGCTGAAAAAAAAAAAAAATTGTAAAAAAAAAAAGAAACGATCTCTCTCTCTCTCTGCATTCTATTCGTCATCCGGTCCTCTCGATTTCCGATGTCAAACCCTTTCACGACACACTCACTCTCGCCATTTTTAAATCGATGAAACAAATTTCACAAATCATTTTTTTTTCGATCTATGTTGCGATTATTCGGAATCGAAATAATCGTTAAAAATTAATCATCTCACCAAGTCCTTGAACGTTAAATATTTTTCACACGTAAATAAAAATAAAAAAAACTCGGAGAAATTTCGATGCTATAATTGTTAAGGGATGGGAATTTTTTTTTAGTTGATCCAATTTTGCTGTAGTAAAAAAAGGCAATTTGTTTTTGCTATAAAAAAATATTTTGCGGGAATAATACATTTTTTATTCTCTTTTTAATCCCTTAATGCCTAGAGTGTCGCGAAAAAAACGATATAAAAATTCGATATAAAAATTCGATACAAAAATTCGATATAAAAATTCGATATATACTCAAGGGGCTAATAGTGAATTTTGGTTGACTTTTCTCCGAGTACCACACGAGACGGACACAAACACACTGCTATGTGTATACCTTTTGCATCATACTTGAATGTCTTTCCTGACACGCTGTAGGGTCAAGTCGAGCCGGGTCTCCGGTTCCCGGGGACGGCAAACGCTCGCAGCTCGAGCTATTTCCGGCCGGAAACCCGCCGCAATCAGCCAATGGTAAATTTTGCATGGGGCCCTAGCAGATTTCTTGTTGTTTTTTCGGTTTTTTTTTCATTAATTTTTTGTTTCTCGTTTATGAGAAGGAGGGAAAGAGTCGTGTGAAATAGTTTTAAAAAAATTATTATTATTATAATTATAAAAAAACTTTCGGGCATGCTAAAACTCGACTGGCTGTAATTATTATTACTACCCTTTGCCTCGTACTCGTAAGATAATTAGTAAATAAAGGGAGAATTAATGTATTTTCAATCTACAGTCAAACTTCCAATAATTTAATTTTTCACAAATTATCTTCCTTGTGTTAAAAATTTTTAGTTGAAAATTTTCCACTCGAGAATTTCTCCACTGAGCGCCGTTGGAAGGAAAATTTAACTTTAAGGGATTTCGTCAGTCCCAATTTATTAACTTATTGCAAGTTTCACTGTACTCAATGTTTTTTTTTTTATTCTCATCAGCTGCGTCTCTCGTCACCTTTTTCTATGCTTTTTTTGTACATAATAATTTGCCCAATCCTGCAAAATGATTTTATTTCGAGCGTCGATGCAGAAACGATAAATTTCGACGAATTTGACTATATAACGAGGGCTCGAATTTTCAGCATCGCCGATTGGATCGCCGAGCAAGTCACCAGCGAGGACTCCGATGCCAAGGCAGCCATGTTGCACGGCACTTTACGATTTCGAGCCTGAAAATCCTGGTGAACTTGGATTTAAGGTAACTTTTAATTTTTTCATACAGTGCAAGCTTTATTTTCGTAAATTTTTTAATCCGCATTTCAATCACTTGGAAATTTCAATCACTCAGAAATTTCAATCACTTAAAAATTATCGAAAAAAAAAAATTTACGACAAAAAAACTGACCAGTCAATTTTTATTTTCGTCTGTTTAGGAAAACGACACGATCACCCTGATACAAAAAATTGACGATAACTGGTACGAGGGAAGCGTGAATGGACGTACGGGATATTTTCCCGTAACTTACGTCCAGGTGGTAAATCCGTTACCATAAAGCGATATCGAACACGATGCCAAAGACCCAGCAGCAGCAGCATTTCTTCATTCGCGTCTACTACCACCAAAACAACAATTTTACGCTCTTAGCCTACCTAAAGAAACGAGAGAAATAAGAGAAAGATAGAAGCAGGAAAAAAAAATATTGTTTTAAGCTTTTCCGCGATTATTCGAAGATTATTTCCAAGTTGAAGAAAAAAGAAGAAGAAGATAAAGAACAAAAGAATGAAAAAAAAATCTCTATATCTCTTTTCACTATGTCTCTTTCTCTCTATCTTCGCCCCCCAATAATCTAAAACCTCTATACGCATGTTAATGTACATATATATATACGAAATGTTATAGTGTCTTTTACCGACGTGAGAAATTTTTTCAAAGGCACGAGAAAAAAAACACACACACGAGTAAGTAAAAAAAAAAACAAAAAAGATTAAACACTGAGACGCAATGCACCCTGACAACGCTATAATGCAATATAATATACTCGACGTAACTTTACGGTTCGACAGTGTACCCATTCCCACCTACGCTTCGTTTTAATTTGTTTGCTATATTTTGCGATTTTTTTTTTCGTTTTTCATAACGATGACATTTTTTTTTTTTTTTTGTACAAACTTTGGCTTTGGGTCGTTATTCGTGGCAATTTATTGCCATGGATAACGGGTTCACAATCACGAGGAGCAAACGGAAAAGCATAATTTTTATGTTGTTGATTTTTTTTTTTTCATCTTCGTGTATAATAATTATTGCAATTTAACGAATTATTATTTTACGTACGAGTGATTTAAATTTAGTTATACACGTGTAGACATTTCGAGTGAGATAATTCGATTGGTAGAGTTTACATGAACTCTCGAATTAATTTACGTCTAAACAGTGATTGTTTCATTCCCGAACGAAGTTTTCCAATTGTTTCATTATTTTTTAATTCGTACTTCATTTTTTTTTTTTTTCGTCAAAGAATTTTTACTTTAGGCAAAAGTGAAAATGACGGCGTATCTCTTCCAGGAAATTCCTCGTCATGGTTTATCCTCCACGTTAAACAAATATGCTGAAATATTTTTTGAAAAAAATGAAATTTTACTGGCAAAAAATATATATATATCTCAAATATATATGGAATATTATGGAACATTTATGTGTGAAATATAAAAAAATACATTTTTGATATATAATTTTTTTTTGTCGGATTTTATATATTTTTTGTTATTTTCAAAAAAATATTTCGCATAAAAATTGTTTTCATCGAGATAATCATTTAAATGATTGATTTGTTTTTTCCAGTTTGTCGATATGAGAGCTCGCTTATTTGGCAATGTTGATCGTCCATTTGCGTATCTCTGCCGAAACGATATATATATTTCTTTACATTAAAGAGAGCGCGTTGGAAATTATCGAATGAAAAATCGATATTAACAAAATATATATATATATATATATATACATATATATATATATAGTTTATATTTCCATTCCCAATCCATTCCCATACCGAACGACATCCCGACATTCGACGAGAGAGAATTCATATATTCGCCAGCTAAAAAAAAATTAAACATGAAAGTAATTAAGAAATTTGATTATATGATATCTGTTGCCATGTGGTTTTTAGGTACTCTTCGACCGATATTTCCTAAGCGTAACTTGTAAACATTTAGAATATCTATGAGGGAAAAAAAAAAACAAGAACAAGAAAAAAGAAACCAACACATATATCTATATATATATATATATACACGTATACCTACCGTCGATATTAATATGACTTTAATAATGAATTATTATTATTATTTCCTTTTTCGACTAGTTGTATTATTATTATAGTCTCTTTTCTCGTTGAATATCATCGAATTACGAGAGGGAGAAATTATCGATGAAAAATAAGAAAACTGAAAAGAAAAAAAAAAGAAAAAAAGACACTTTGAACCGAATTTTTTTGAAATCGGAGCAAAATTGTTTTATAGCGCGAGTCTTGGCATCGTTGAGAATATATATATATATATAGTTAGCACTAACATTTATTATATTATCAAGAGAGACAAAATTACACGAACGAGCAAAGTTCTCGAAAGTTACGTCTCATGAAAGGAGACGAATTGTATGACGAGGCTGGTCTATGAATGCGAAAAATTAGAGAAGAAAAGAAATTAAACAAAAATCTACATTACCGATATGACGATTTTCGCTCAGCAGCGATAACGAGATCGCTGCCGAGAGTTGCGACACACACGGCGAGTTTTGGCTCTCGATTTTATTTAACGTTTTAAAAAAAAAAATTGTCCATGCCGAAAAATAATTCTTCAAACTTGAAATATGTTCTATATCGATGTCGTGCAATGCTAATTGTTTATAAACTATTGCGTGGGTGAACGGACGATAACGATCACACGATAAATATTCAGTGTTTCTCAAAAAACAAAAAAAAAAACAAAACAAATTGAAAAAAAAATAATGAAAAAATTAATAATAATTAATGATACTTGAAAAAAAAATTGAAAAAAAAATTGAAAAAATATAAAAATTGCTTAACCGCACAAGAGAAGAATATAAATAATATTGAGAATGTAATTGTTTCCGATCGGTCTAATTTAAAAAAAATCGCGAAGCAATTGCAATTAAAACACGCGTGAATTTTCGTCAAGGTCGTGTGTGTGTGTGTGGGGACTTTTGAGTTTCGTACCTGAACACAAACAAACAAACAAATTAAACAAATGAATGAAAGAAAGATGAAAAAAAAAAGACCGATTTTTTTTTTTTTTCTTTTCGCCGCAAGCGAATCGTTTGCAAGTCACTCGCACGAATGGGAGAACAGAAGAATTTGTCAATTAATGAATGAGAAACGAAGCAAAAAATGAATATTGTTCGAGCGAGAGGCAGGCGCGATTTGCAAAAAAAAAAAAAAAAAAAAAACGTACTCAAAGCTCGAAGGGAGAAAATACAAAAGTACCACCATGGAATTAGAAATATATTTTGAAATATATCAAAAAATTTTGTCGCAAAAATTCTATCTCGATTATATTTCGTATACGTTTACGTATACGCGAGATATTAAAAAAAAAAAAAACACAATTTTTGCCACAAATTTTATATATTTTTCATATATTTCGAATAATAAATTATTTCCATGGGGATATTTAATTTCGGGACTCGATGGATCGATAGCAATAAAAGCGAGCAACGTGGGAGAGAGAAATGATAAAATAATTGAGAAACCAACGTAAAAATTTACCGATTAAAAGAGCACAGGGCGTTATGATTAGCGAGATCTTTTTAGGTCCACGAGTCGGAGAATTCATCCTCTTCAACAAAATTTACAAAAAAATAAAAATAAAGAAGGGAAAAGAAAAAAAAAAGTGCAGTTCTCCAAAACTTTGAGAAACACTGCGTTGAAAAAAAAAAAAAGAGAGAGAGACCAAAAACAAAAAAAAAACGATAGTCATTAAATTGGCATCAAATTTGCATGTTTATCGCGATGTCGAATTACATATGATCGAACGGATTCCACGATTGAATTATTACGATAATGGCGAACGAAAAATTGAAATTATACATGGAAGCAAAAAGAGAGAAAGAAGTGAAAAAAAGAAAGAAAAAAAAAACCCATTAATTATACATACTAAAAATCGGTATCCTATTCTATAAATGTTGGCTATTGTTAAATGTTGAATATTGTTCTGCATGAAGCTTTGTCGTTAGGATTATTAACGATTGTATCAAACGGAGTTCAGGCGAGAGCCATAAGAGTGGAAGAAAAAAAAATTAAAAAAAAAAATAATAAGAAAGAAAGAAACGAAAATAAATCCAACGACAAAGCCACGTGCACTCTACTGTAATCTAAGACCGTGTACGAGACACATGGGAGGTGCGCTAACAAAAATTAAAAATACCGAAACAAACAAATATCATCGATTTAGCCCCGAGACTGAGTTCACTAAATTCTCAAGAGAGGGACGAAAAAAATAAATAAATAAAAATTAAACTCCCAATGCACCCCAATGAATGTTCTCGTACACAGCCCCCAAATGCTTGGGGATCGAAGCAATCTCGTTTCTTCGATTCGCTGCAAGAGGAAAAAAAAAACCGTCACTCTGCATCCGAGGTCTGACAAAAAAAAAAAAAAAAAAAGAACCCAATTGGCGAAAATAAAAGAATTCAATAAAAACGTGATAGAATGACGACGGGACGGATAAGTGTGCGCGAGCTTTTCGGCAAACAGCGAATTTACTTATTTTTTAAGCGTTTAGAAGAAAAAAAAAACTGTTCGCTCTTTACCTCGCGAGAAGCTCGCGCTTGCAATTTCCGGGCTCTTGGCTCGATCATCGAACAAACTCGTAACTTCTTCGTCAGCTGTGTCTAACATGAATATTTTAATTTTTCCATAATGTTCGTTTGAAACAAAAAAAAAAAAAAAAAAAATTGAATCATATATATATATTTTTTTTTAATTTCATTTACTCTGTCGCTCTCACGTTGGTTGGGTTGGTTTGAATCACGCAAGTTTAATGCACAGTGTCAGTGGCGTAAGACGACCGAGGGGATGCTCAGGAGTGACACACTTTCAGACAATACATTACGATTAATTAAACTTATAACGCTAAATTTAAATCTAACTATTAAATTATCGAGAAAAAGAAAAGAAAAGAAAAAAAAACTCCGATTTAACGAGAAAGTGAAAGAAAAGATGAAAAAACAATGTAAACGATTATACAATTTCGGTCAATGCTAAATGAATATTTAATGATAAAAACAAAACGATTTAAGAAAAATAAAGTGTGCTCTATGTCAACACGAGTTCTTGGTCCTGATGTTGATCCTCTCTATAAATATATATATGTACCTTTTTTCGAGTCTTGAAAAAAAAAAAAAGATTTCATGACATCGATCGAAATATCCTGATCCTATTCACCAGTTTTTTTTTTTTTTGCCAAAATAATAAAAATAAATATAAATGACATTGACGTTGTTTGGTGTAAAGAGGAGAGAAGAAATCGTATCGTTTGCAGAATTCACCAAGCCTGCGACGTGATTTAACAGCAGTAGAATTGATCGTAATATATACTCGTATATACTCGACCCTATTTATGGACAAATTTATAGAAATATATACTCGACCATATTTACGAAGAAATCGATCAAAATATATACTCGACCCTATTCACCGATTTTTTTTTTTTTTTTTTTTTTTTTTTTTTCGAGAAAATAATAAAAATAATGATATAAATGACATTTCACGTTGTTTGGTGTAAAGAGGAGAGAAGAAATCGTATCGTTTGCAGAGTTAACCAAGCCTGTGACATGATTTAACAGCGGTAGAGGGAAAAATGTGGAGAGGGTGAGCTATATTATGCATTATGCATGATTCTCTCTCTTTCTCTATCTCTCTATTTTTTTTTAGGTGGACATATAATTGTATGCGATATTACCCAGGGGAGTTGGCTTTTGCACCAAGGCGGTAACAAGGCATACCATCATCTTGAATCCTCACACACACTCATACAATCCTCCCTATGTGATCGTGTATAATATTATAGACCTATGAAAAGTTGACTGGCCGCTTTTAACTATTTAACTTTTTTCTTTTTCTACTCGTTAGGAAATTATTGGGAGTCTAATTACAACGTATGGGAGTTAACCAATCTTTTTTTAATCGAGGAATCAAAATTTGAGTATGAACTCAGCCGAATGCAATTCAACTTTAAACCGATTCGATTGTATAAAGTCTTAATCGACGTGGAATTGTTAGGGGGTGACGAATTATCTAACTAAATCGTTTCGGAGTTTTTAGTTTTTCCGTCAGATCGGAAACTCGGTCGTCAGATCGTCAAAGCGGCCGGAAGTGACGTCGAAGCGACCGGAAGTGACGTCAAAGCGACCGGATGTGACGTCTTAAGTGGCCGGAAGTGACGGCAAAGTGACCGGATGTGACGTCACTCCGGTCGCTTTTACGTCACTTCCGGTTGCTCTGACGACACTTCCGGTCGCTTTGACGTCACTTCTGGTTGCTTTAACGTCACTTCCGGCCGCTTTGACGTCACTTCCGGCCGCTTTGACTTCCACCACTTACCTACTTTATCTGACCTGGCTTGACGAAAGACGCGATTGTCTCGCCTGTTCTCACGGTTAAGGGCCAGTTGTTCCTTCCAACTAACAATAAGTAAAGTAGTGGCAGCTTGTATAAGTCCCGCAAGCCTGAATTAACGTTGGAGTCGGTTAGTACGAAAGAGCTCCGCTAGATGGCGCTCCTACACCAGCCGACAGGCAGAGCAATTTCTCGCTGCAGTAAAACTTGCCTCCCTCAACTAAGATAAACACTGCTGGGGTGAGTGAACCAGTGAATGAACAGACCCCAGTAAATGAACACTTCACGCAAACTATATCTCTGTATATGATTTTAATACAGAAGTACAGAAGTTCCTTTCCTCACAGCCTCGGCTAGAGAGACATTCACAGTGGCAAAATATTAACATTTGATGCCCAATTACAGAGAGCAATCTCGAAATCCTCTTTATGATCTCTCTACCCTCTCGCGTCCCTGCACGATTCTCTCATATTCGCCCAGCACAGTCCTTGCTCTGTGACAGCGTAAAAATAAAATACCAGAAAATCGTCGACTTTTTACTCGTTCTCGACCCTGACCGTGATGCTCTATGATGAAAAATAAAATCTCGATCTTCTATTTCGTCGTTTTTTTTTTTTAATCCACAATTCTCTCTGCTGGTTATTGCTCGAATGATGAAGAATATTCTCGATAATAGAGTCACGAGAGAACAAACCATTTACCAACGAAACGTGTTTTATATACTTTCCATCGTGGCCATAGAAGAACAAGGCGAGTGCTTCGCTTTCTCATCTAGAAAAGTAAACACATCAATTTTTGGGCTATTTGAGATATCAAAATCGATGTGCTTTGTTTTTTACGTATTGTTTATGTTTTTTTTTTGTCACAGCATAGGGGACTTGTCCCTAACGCGCATAAAATAATAATAATATTTACTATTATTATTATATTAACGTGGTAGTACTACGAAGCAGGGACGTAAGCTGCTTACCTCCCGCAATTAAAATGTTTCTTTAAATACCCGCTTAGGCTTTCTCGACAGTATTGTGAAAGGAAGCTGGGGAGGGAAAGAGATAGGGAACAAGCGTTTGGGTTCATGTATACATATATATATATATATGCATATATAAAAAGCAGCTCGAATCGTTATTCATTATCTGCTCAACACATGCACAAAAATAAATGGGGAGCTTCTCGTTGCTTTTTGCTAGTGAAAAAACTGAATGACAGATCTTTTCGCTTCGTGCTTCGCTTCGTATCACGTTAATATATGTTTATATCTGTATATATGTACAGAAGCGAGAGTCGTTTTTTTCTTTAACTTTGCTAGAAACTGCGAGAAGGAGAGACAAGAGATTCGAGTCTCTGTGTCTCTCTTTGGTTTTGTTGCATCACGAAACTCTCATTTCTCCCTTGAGATAAAACGGTCGACATTTGCAAAACCAATTTCCCGGAACATTAGCCGCAGACGATGGTTATTTCACCCGCGATGTATCGGGCGTGTTTTGTAGATACATATATATATATATATATATATACATATGTATGTATGCGTATAAAGGTAAAAAGTGTCTAAAAGGATATTTTCGATCTCCATGATTCGATTTTTCGACGAGTTGCAGGCTATGTACGAATCTCTCAAGTATGTGCACTTGGAAAATCGTACTATCAACGAGAGGCACGTTTTACGAAGCAAAAAACAGTTTTTTTAAAAACGATTTAACGAAAAAATAAATTAACTTTTTCGTTTGGCTCCAATGGACGGATGCATCGTGCAAATAGTTTCGAGGGACGTGCGGCGTTATAACCTCCAAAAAGAAAGGTTAATCGAAAATATTTGGTACCCAATGCGAGCTGAAACGTTTCTACAATAGAAACTCGCGAGTTAGAAAGACATTTTTAGGCAGAGAAACTTATAATTGCGGGAATGAAAGATTTTCATGCTGTATAAACTTACTTTGCCCTCACAAAAGTGACAGCCGCGTCACGTGGCTTTTGGCACAACGTTCAATCAACTGAGAACTGGAAATTGGGATATTTCTCCTCCATCGTTTCTTTTTCTTCGACCAGCGATGACTTTTATCGGTTTGTAAACTGATCACTGAATGACACGAACTGCATTGTACACTGAATTTAATTGAACTAAAAAATAACGCGGGATTTGGCTTTGCCACCATGTTGCTGAAATGTCTCCAAGGGCGGCCATCTTGATTGTTGATCGATGGGCCCACTGTGGCGCCAAATTCAAAAATGTTCGTTTCAATTGCTATTTCCGCCAGATTTAATGCGTCAGGGTAAACATTTTCTATTAAGAAAAACTCGATAATAATCGATCGGATCGTTTAGGCTATAATTACAAATAATTCTATTTGATTATGATATGGGTGAAATAAAAATGGCACAAGAATCCATAAAAAAGAATCTTTGTTCCTTCGAAATGTTCTCGTTACTTTTTATTTGCGCTTCTTATCCAACAGTGCGTGTCGTGATTTACTGCTTACCTCGTCACCACTGACAATACTTATTTCGCGAGAGAAATGCCTTTGAGCGTGTATATAGCAGGACGAGGGAAATAGTCGACGTTATATCGTTGCATATGTGGTCTGAAGATCTGAAATTTTGCTGACGATCGCCAAGGGACCATCGTCGACGGGCTCTAAGGCCTCTTGTACGTAACCGTTAAAGGTTCTGCTCACTGAACCGACCATATACATATACATATGGGGCATTCCATCTCAATTCGATCACGATATAATCCTATGATCAACTCGGTCTCTAATAATCTTCCGGTTTATATAGTTTTTTATTTTTTTTTATTTTAAAACCTTCTTACTTCTCTTTAATAAAAAAAAAAATGGCAGCAAAATAAAAAAAACGATCCCTATGAAAACCACCCTTAAGACGATCAATCGAATCTGATAATTAATTCCAAATTCAGTTTAAAATTTATGAGATATTCAATACTCAAATTTAATGGCAATAAAAATTTGGGAAAATTTTCAATTTTCAAATAGAGCTGAAAAAAAAAAATTCAAAAAATTGAATTCACTCTAGGATGAAGTGAAAAAAATCAAAATAATCCCACGAAGAGGGAGAGTCGGAGAGAAAAGCTGCTCGGGCCGAGGTGGAATGCCCGACGTACATTTATATACGTAACACAGTGTGTTATTAGTATAAGGGGTCGCGGATAGAGGAGCGTTCCCCAAGGACCTCACAGCGTGCCACCCGGATACTTATATATCCACCCGAGGCTCAAGATTACAGCGTCGCTTTATATCGTGAAACACGTACGAGATACGAGATGAAACGATATCGACGCGTGTAATTGAAAGAGATTTTATTTTTACCGAATAGACGACTATAACTGTTAGCGAAGTATCATGACGTAGTAAGGGGGAGGGGAAAAAAGATTATCGAAGCCTGAGAAAAATATGAAAAAAAAATTAAGTGTCGCTGACCATCGGATGCTGGAGCAAAAAACATTTATATATATATATATATAGCCTTGGGTGGACTTATTTTTATTTAATTCAGTCTGTATCGTGAATACAAAATTGGACAAAAATCGTTATATATATAAATATATTATATATATTAAATATATTAAATATATATAACGATTTTTGTCCAATTTTGTATTCACGATATAGACTGAATTAAATAAAAATAAGTCCACCCAAGGCTCAAGATTACAGCTTCGCTTTATATCGTGAAACACGTACGAGAAAAGAGATGAAACGATATCGACGCGTGTAATTGAAAGAGATTTTGTTTTTACCAAATAGACGATTGTTAGCAAAGTATCATGACGTAGTAAGGGGGAGGGGAAAAAAGATTGTCGAAGCCTGAGAAAAATATGAAAAAAAAATTAAGTGTCACTGACCATCGGATGCTGGAGCAAAAAAACATTTATATATATATATATATATTTTTTTTTGTGTATATTATTCGATAACGATTTTATTATAATTTTTATTACACATTATAATACGATTCAATAACGTCGAATTATTCATACTCGTTTCATAAGAATTACGTTATCACGGCATTAACGATGGACCGATACAAAAATCTCAACATAGGATAAATATTGCCGATCAAATTTTGTATTCACCACATAAATTGAATTAAATAAAAATAAGATCGAAGGGATAATTGTAATTGTATTAACTCATATGAGTACTGTCGAATTACACAATGTACTTTTTTAATTTTTTTTTTTTCATTGGTTAAATTTATCATTGTTGTTTATCATTGTTATTGGATAAATCGATAGTTCTGCCCGGTGAAAAGTGAAATGAATTTGAAAAAAAAAACAAATTTCGTCGTTACGATCCACCGTACATTTGGGCGAAAATTTATTACATGTTTTTATTTATTTATTGAATAATAATTTTTTTATTTTCTTCGTTCGAACGTTCGTTGTCGTCACTCGTCAGTGATTCGTGATATTGTTTGAAAATTTTCTACAAGCGAGGATTATCATCAGAGCGGTGGGACATAATCGTGTTACAATTTTTGAAATCGATGAACTCCATAATAAAATTGTCGTTACATGATTTATTTATTTATCGTAACTATTTTGTAGCTGATTAATTAATATTATTATTCACAAAATTGCAGGCCTCTATAATGTTTCTCGTATATCGTCCCTCACGAGTCTCGTTTTCTCTCGCACTTATTTACACATTTTATTTAATTGTTTTTCTTTTTTTTTTTTACTTTTTAATTTTTTTCAATAATCTACACAAAAGTGACTAGAATATAACGATGAAAAGAGGCTACAGCAAACTGCATTGTGTCCCTCTTTGCTTGACATGAAATTGCCAATGAGCTGGAACACGTGCTCTCTTTTTTTTTTTTTTTTTCTCTAAAACAGAATATTATCCTTGGATTGACGCTGTTCCTGTAATACATTTTTGCCACTAATCACCGGGCATTAACCCTCCGTGGATCATATGATTTTGCTGGCACCCCGGATCATATATGGGTCACTTGGGTCAAAAATGACCCATATGATCCGTGCAGGGTTAATTATCTCTCTCTCTCTCTCTCTCTTTCTCTCTCTCTCTCTCTCTCTCGTTCTCTCCCTTTTTGTCTCTATGCACATAACACGCCATCCTTTTATCACGCAATTTGCGAGGATTTAACGTATTACGTAACTTTTCACTATATATAGAAAGTTATATCGTTTCGACTCTTTCGTATTTTCTCAATTCAATTGAAAGAAAGAACGAAAAGAAGAAAAAAAAAAAAAAACGTTATAGTATTTATTGCACGATCGGAGGATTAATTTGTGGACGCTGGAGGACTGTGAACTTGACCGTAAAACATCCCTCTTGGTCTGCACGCCGAGCAATCCGGAGTCCCACGATCCGACGATTCTCCAGAACCTGAAAACCGATATGTGATTCAAGCTACAAAAAACAAAAAACGAACTACCTTTTCTACGTCAAGCTCGTGAGTTGATGCTCCGCTTCTCTGCGATTCACGAAGCGTTATATTTATTGCAAAAAAAAATCATAAATATCGTTTCAATAAGTCAATCGAAAATTTATAATTACCCACATTTTTGTTAATTGAAGGAAAATTAATACGAAAAATCGCTGATAAAAAAAAAATCATAAATATCGTTCAAATAAGTCAATTAAAAATTTATAAATACCCGAATTTTCTGTTGATTGAAGGAAAATTAATACGAAAAATCGTTCTCGCGTAGTTTGTTAAATAACGTTAATTTTTAATATTGTAAAATAACAAAAATGTAATTGCACTCACATTTTTTACAGTCTGCCCCCCCTATCGTGCATATTTATGATATGCTCATTATATTATACGTGATTTTTTAATATTGTAAAATAACAAAAATGTAATTGTGCTCACATTTTTTACAGTCTGTCCCCCCTATCGTGCATATTTATGATATGCTTATTATATTATACGTAAATTTTTAATATTGTAAAATAACAAAAATGTAATTGCGCTCACATTTTTTACAGTCTGCCCCCCCTATCGTGCATATTTATGATATGCTTATTATATTATACGTGATTTTTTAATATTGTAAAATAACCAAAATGTAATTGTGCTCACATTTTCTACAGTCTGCCCCCCCTATCGTGCATATTTATGATATGCTTATTATATTATACGTGAATTTTTAATATTGTAAAATAACAAAAATGTAATTGTGCTCGCATTTTTTACAGTCTGCCCCCCCTATCGTGCATATTTATGATATGCTTATTATATTATACGTGATTTTTTAATATTGTAAAATAACCAAAATGTAATTGTGCTCACATTTTCTACAGTCTGCCCCCCCTATCGTGCATATTTATGATATGCTTATTATATTATACGTGATTTTTTAATATTGTAAAATAACCAAAATGTAATTGTGCTCACATTTTCTACAGTCTGCCCCCCCTATCGTGCATATTTATGATATGCTTATTATATTATACGTGAATTTTTAATATTGTAAAATAACAAAAATGTAATTGTGCTCACATTTTCTACAGTCTGCCCCCCCTATCGTGCATATTTATGATATGCTTATTATATTATACGTGATTTTTTAATATTGTAAAATAACCAAAATGTAATTGTGCTCACATTTTCTACAGTCTGCCCCCCCTATCGTGCATATTTATGATATGCTTATTATATTATACGTGAATTTTTAATATTGTAAAATAACAAAAATGTAATTGTGCTCACATTTTATACAGTCTATCCCCCCTATCGTGCTTATTTATGATATGCTTATTATATTATACGTGATTTTTTAATATTGTAAAATAACAAAAATGTAATTGTTTTCACATTTTATACAGTCTGGCCCCCCTATCGTGCATATTTATGATATGCTTATTATATTATACGTAAATTTTTAATATTGTAAAATAACAAAAATGTAATTGTGCTCGCATTTTTTACAGTCTGCCCCCCCCTATCGTGCATATTTATGATATGTTTATTATATTATACGTGAATTTTTAATATTGTAAAATAACAAAAATGTAATTGTGCTCGCATTTTTTACAGTCTGCCCCCCCTATCGTGCATATTTATGATATGCGTATATATTACACATTAAGGGTAATTTCATCGAAGGTTGGTAGATTTTCAGTAGATTCTCGAACACTGCGCGTTACTTCTGGCAAAGGATCGCAATATATAGGGCGGGGGAATGCCTTTGGTTACCGTCAATGATCTCCCGTATATTTCCATTCACCGCAAAGCCACCGCGCATCTATCTCGTTATTTTCGACTTACGTCCATATTGAATAGATCGCGAAATACACAGAGAATCGAGCGTATATACGGGCCATTCCATCTTAACTCGAGTATCATCAGACATTTTATTTTTTAAATCGTTCATCCAAAATATAATAAATTGATTTCAATTTATTATTATTTTTTTAATGCTTTTCCTTCGATAATAAAGTTTAATTATTTTTTATTTAATAATCGAAATATTCCTTAATGAAATAATAAATCAGATTTTTTTTTTTTGTATTATTCAATGAAAAAAAAAATTACACTGGCCAGTTCTCATCATCGATTCCGCATTTATTAAATAAAAGTTAAAAATGTTCGATCAAATTTGAAAAAATTAATTTTCTAAAAATTCCTAATAAATTTTGTCGATATAATTTAGAAGAAAGCGTCACAGTGATAAATGAGGTGAGTGTGCAGCGACAGGGATTAATCAAAAGGCAAAAGGCTCCAGAGCCCATATCCCATATATATAAGATACATACATATATATATACATACATACATATATACATATATATAAACACACACACACATATATATATATATATATAGCCATCTATACATATATAGACACATGTATATATACATATGTATTCACATATGTATATTCACACTTATGTATATAGTTAACATTGATTCAAGCTTGATGTGTGTGTGTCGTTATCTATATATAACAGGTCGGAGAAACGGCGCGCAAGCGTCATCGTTTTGCTAAATCCCGCCCCCAAAAGCATCCCCCTTGTGTGAAATTCTACCCTTGAACCAAAAGGGGAGAATCCTTCCCTCGGTTCCTTTGCAGGCGCGTTTGTTACCTTGTTACCAGCCAACTCCCGTATCAAACAAGCCCAAGCCTCCCCCCCCCCTCTACCCCCCATCTCGTTTCCCAGTCAACACTCCAAGGCAGTTGCGACTAATTACTCCGATTAATCGAGAGACTCTCTCGTAGTTGTTTCCCTGTCGAGTTTCACAGAGATTCGCGATTTCTATCTCTCTCTCTTTCTCTTTCTCTCTCTCTCTCTCTCTCTCTTTCTCTCTCTCTCTTTCTCTTTCTCTCTCTCTCTCTCTCTCTCTCTCTCTTTCTCTTTCTCTTTCCCTTTCTCTCTCTCGCTCTCTCTTTCTCTTTCTCTTTTTCTCTCTCTCTCTCTCTCTCTTTCTCTTTCTCTTTCTCTTTCTCTTTTTCTCTCTCTCTCTCTCTCTCTCTTTCTCTTTCTCTTTCTCTTTCTCTTTCTCTTTTTCTCTCTCTCTCTCTCTCTCTTAACCGCGACTCTGGAAATGCACTAATTACCAATTGATATTATCTGCAATAATAGACAATCCTGCCGATTGATATTCTTCATAGGTTATTAATTAATTAATTTATCAATTAATTTATCCGAAAATAATTCACATACACGCCCAAAAATACGTCATAGACATCCAAATTAATAAACATATATATATATATTTTTGTTTTTATATTTGTTTATATATATATATATATATGAACAAATATTTTTGCGATACATTTATGTGATAAATAATTTTTTTTTAATTCTTGAAAATTCCTCCTTTTATTTTACGATTATTTTACGATTTATTTACGATTATTTTATTTTTATTTTACGATTTATTTTACGATATATATCAAAATATGAAATATTTTTTTGTCTATTTTTTTAAATTTTAATTAGAAAAAAAATGAATTGACTCGTTTGCCAATAAAATATGAAGATTTTTTGCACAGTTAAGAGACTGACCTTTGAGAATATTCAAGCTGTGATAAAAGGCACTCCCATGCCAGCTTTCCAGGCTCTTGGTCGAGAGCACTTCCGGTTTAACGTCACGAATAGCTGCAGCCTCTTCCGCAATTTTCTCAGCTTCGCGTTCCTGCAAAATGAAAAAAAAAAAAAAACTCATTAAATAAATATTGAAATTTTCGTTAACGATCTTTAGAATAATTCAATAAAAATCGCAGCAAAGTCAAATGTGTTCTTTGCACATTTTTATGGAAAAAATGAACCAACATTTTTAATTCTCATGTTTTCCCTCAGGTGGGAATGAAAAATCGAGATTCGATTATGTAATTACGATCGATAATACATAACTAATGATAAAATGTCCTATTCGCATATATATGTATAATATATAGATAAGTATAGAAGATAACAAACAATTCGTTCTTGGTAGATGACCTGACTCGAATTTAATGGAAGCTATATATATATATAGCTTCCATTAAGTTCAAGTCAGGTCATATATATATATATATAGCTTCCATTAAATTCAAGTCAGGTCACACATATATATATATTTAGTTATATATATATATATATATATATATATATATATATATATATATATATAGATATATAGATATATATATATATATATTATCCCTCCCCTCACACAACTCCCGAGTCTTCAATACAGCCAACGACGATTACACTCCACTCTTCCTGATCAACTACTCAGTTATTCAACAATAGGCTCTTCGGGGCACGTTAAACGAGCTCTACGTGTCAGTCCTTGCCAGCGATTATCTACATTCTGGAGTCATTACATGTGTACATTATGACGTCAATGGAAGGTGCAAAGAAATATAATATTACGCGATCCTTTATTTAATGTTTTCCCAACGCTAGAGACAATGATCGTCAAATTATTTAAATTAATATTCACATTTAAAACGCAAATGAATTACATGCAGAATTATATGCAAGCCCGTTGGGACTCTTGAGTTAAAATTAATCAGCATGGCGATGAAATTTAGAGTGTCCGTGTTGAAAAAAATAAAAAAATAAAAAAAAAAACATCACCACATTTTCCACCGAGCTTCGTAATCATTATTTTTTTTTTCCTTTTTTTTTTTTTTTGCGACAGTCGTGCGTGTGCCAAAAGCGAGTGTGTCCGAGATGGCTAAATAATGAAAGAGCACGTTTTACCCACGTAACCAGCAGCGACATGTACGAGCAAACACGCGAATATGCATTTTTAAAAGGTCATACATGGAAAATATACCGTGTGGTTTTGTCGATTCTATTTTGTACGTAGTAAAACTTGGGGCAACACTCGTGTGAGTGACGATAAAACTGATATTATCGCTCGGATAAAAAATAAATAAATAAATCTTTATTGTGATTTCAATCAGAGTATTCTCGTGAATTATGAATGATTAATAATTATCGATCGATTTTGTCAAATTTCGAATGAATTTGATGGCATTCTGGAAGAAAACCTCTTTATTGTCATCAATATCCCAAATAATCGGGGTGAGAGTACAAAAAATTTATTTATTTATTTATTTATTTATTTATTTATTTATTTATTTATTTATTTATTTATTTATTTATTTATTTATTTATTTATTTATTTATTTATTTATTTATTTATTTATTTATTTATTTATTTATTTATTTATTTATTTATTTATTTATTTATTTATTTATTTATTTATTTATTTATTTATTTATTTATTTATTTATTTATTTATTTATTTATTTATTTATTTATTTATTTATTTATTTGGTGAGTAAAATAATGACTTATATATACAGTCAATGGGGAGGGAGAAAAAAAGCTATACGAGCTGCTCGAAGAAAATCGTTCAGATCCGCGATTAGAGATACGAGAGAGACCTCGATAGTGAGAGAGAGAGAGAGAGCGAGAGGAAAACTCGCAGTTAAAAGGCGGATTGGGTCGCGTATAACTTGCATATTCAACGTATAAATAGGCGCGTATGTTTCGCACATATAGGGGCTGTAGGGTAGTAAGAAATAAAAAATTCATACCGGAACGCCGGTGGTGTTAGCGTCACGTAACGCTCTCTGGTGTAAGGCCGCGATGATTACATTTACCCCGGCGATGCCTATCGCTTATATTGTGCACATGCAATAATATATATTATGCAAAAGTATCGTAAAACGGATGAACGAGAAAAATCAATGAAATTATTAAATGAATTATTAATTTTTGTTCAAATAAAACAATAAATTATTATATGATAAACTTTTCAATTCAAATATTTGCCAATTCTTTAATTAATAATATAAACTTTATGAAGAAAAAAAAAAATTATGATATTTAAACGATGCTTCATGCACATATTATAGGAGAGCTTGGGGATGTCGATGATGATGGTTAAGTTGGACTATATAGAACGTCCAAATACTTGCCCGAGCAAACATTAATTATCGTTGGACGTTAATGGCCCATGAGGGAGTAAGAGAAATGGCCTCAGGAACAAGGTGGAGATATATATATATATATATATATATATATATTAAAAAGCCCACATTGGCCCCAACAACTCGACTCTCCTCATGATAAAACTTTAATACTTTATGGGCTTTCGAGTAATTATATATATATATATAGAATTTTGTCTTTCTATGAGCTACCCTTGATGGACTTTTCGATGTTATATATAATACACAAATTTACCATTTACCTTGACGAATCGTCTGAGAAAATATAAGTGAAAGCTCCTGAAATCATGTCTCTTAATTTATATATGGACCATTCGAGGCCAAATGGAACAAGACCCTTCGCCATTAAAATTTCTTCTTTGTCCTGTTTTTATTTTGTAGGGTAAAATAAAAAAAAAGAGTCAATATCAATCAATTTTTTCCAATTTTCGATATTCTCGAATTATTACAAAATTTTACAGTATTTTTTTTCATCAAAATCAAACATTTTTGTCCTTTTCATCCCTTCTCGAAGATGGGGATGATTTTGGAAGTGTGCAACAATTTTTTTTTTTTTTCCAACTAATAAAGTCCTTGAGGTATTTTTTAATTGGTGATGCTCAACAACCCTTTCGATTTGGCATGTAAATTTCCCATGCAAAGACAGACATTAATTATAAACTCTATACAGTCAATTCGTCAAGGTAAAATAATTTTTTTAAAAAGCATCCAAAAGTTCAATGATGATAGATCGAGACTTTTCGGATTAATCTAAGACTCGTCGTGAATCCTATTCGAGTTTATCATAATTCCCCCTGCATGTCGAGCAAAAAAAAAAATATATATATACAGTACAAAGTAAGTGGGCTCATCCCAGCTATATTTTTCCTCGAGCAAATTAACACAAGAAAATTATACACTGGATACATTCTATACATATTTTACGAAAACCCTTTCGTTTAGATTCGTATTTATAAGGATCGGGCAAGTGTGGTCTTACATATGAATGGAGTAGCAGG
This sequence comes from Dyspetes luteomarginatus, assembly GCA_963669185.1. NCBI lineage: Eukaryota > Metazoa > Arthropoda > Insecta > Hymenoptera > Ichneumonidae > Dyspetes > Dyspetes luteomarginatus. Next base: position 21,052,275 of record OY769907.1, on the reverse strand, counting down.
TGGTGAGCAACCCTATTGACGTATGCATTGACTGTACAGATAATAATAATAATTATTATTTTTATTATTATTATTATTATTATTATTGAATCAGCAATGCGACTCCACCTCGTGGATTATGCTCGAGGCATATGTTCCTCCCCATCTCATAATGACCATGCAACCTCGATATTCTGCAGTATGCTATATATATTTTAGGGGTTGTTCGATACAGAATTGGCAAAATGTATACGTAGTAAGGAAATTACGATACGGTATGTTAAGGGGGGAGTACAATGTTGTGTAAGATAAATATACATACGAGAGATAGTCTCGTGACGAATTTGATTCGCAACACCATGAGATTGAAGTTGAGCCCTCGTTAACAACGTCAACCCTCTCCATACTGTTTCGACATAATGCACATCTGACTATACACGTATGTGGGTAAGGGAGAATGATAAATTTTATCAACGATTTCTAACCAAAGCCTCGAATAATTTATAAAATGTAAATTTTTTAACAAATATTTTTTTATCGATGAAAATTTTGCAATTCAATCTCGCTGATAATAAATCTCACTTTTTGCCCAATTGTGATTTTTTTTTTCAATGACTCTTTTACTCGCTGTACGAAAAGCTCGAAATGACGAAATGAGGTGGGAAAAAAAAAAAATCACTCGAGAATGAGATATATTCTCGCAACGATCTCTACTGTGGTATGAGAAACGATAACGAGTTTTCTCTTGAGGATTGCAAAGAAAAATAAGAAAAATGCGAAATATAGAGAGATGGATTGTAAGTACTGAGGAGGCATTCGAAGTGGTCCTGTTTTTTCTTTCGAGACACGTGTGTGTTAAATCGCTTCGCTTATGGTCTACATATATTTATATATATATATATATATACACATATACATATATACATAAACACACACAGTTATATGTATATATACATATATATATATAAATACACACACACACACACACACATACATATATATACACATATATATACATATATACATATATACGATTCACAAAACTATATTTTTCTCGTGATGGGCTATGGAACGAGCAAAAAAAAAATAAACAAGTTCGAGGTCATTATTGGAGGTTAGTACGTGACTCTCGTTCACTCGCGTGCTCTATATCAGAAGGACGTGGGCAATAGAACGAGGTAAACTCAACCCCTTCTAGGCATGTAGACCAAAACTTGGTGTATAGGATTGCACACCTCTGTTGGCCTTACGGAATAAGACAAACCCTATTGGCCAACGATCCCTTTCCCTTCACCCTACAATCTCCTCCAGCTTTCGCACCCTCTCAAGCTTTTCCAAAGGCCTTCTCGCGTTTCTCATCCACGCAAAAGACCATCAGGTGTATATAGTATATATATACTCGTTTCTCTCTCTCTCTCTCTCTCTCTCTATATATATATATATATATATATATATATATATATATATATATACTCGTTTGTAGGAATGCAGACTATATATATAGTTCAGTGTTTGTGTGTGTCTGATCGTTCCGTTATAGTACTGAATCACCGCCAGATTACGAGCGCGAAAGCGAAGGGAATAGTACAAAACCCACAGACGGAGTTTCCACTTGTGGATGAGTTCCGCGTTCTCCCATTTGTAACTTCGCTCACCCGGCAAAGTATGTAGGAGAACCCCGTCCCGTTGCTCTCTCTCTCTCTCTGTCTCTCTCCCTCTCTCTCTTTCAGCGTATCTACCTAGCTATTTTTCTATCTATCTATCTATCTATTTATTTATCTATCTATCTATCTATCTATCTGTCTATCTATCTATCTATCTATCTATCTATCTATCTATCTATCTATCTATTTATCTATCTATCTATCTATCTATCTATCTATCTATTTATCTATCTATCTATCTGTCTATCTGTCTATCTATCTATCTATCTGTCTATCTATCTATCTATCTATCTATCTATCTATCTATCTATCTATCTATCTATTTTTCTATCTATCTATCTATCTATTTATTTATCTATCTATATATCTATCTATCTATTTATCTATCTATCTATCTAGCTATCTATCTATCTATCTGTCTATCTATTTATCTATCTGTCTATCTATCTATCTATCTGTCTATCTATCTATCTATCTATTTATCTATCTATCTATCTATCTATCTATCTATCTATCTATCTATCTATCTATCTGTCTATCTATCTATCTATCTATCTTTTTCGCCTCGCGAGCTATCACCTATTCTCTATATATACAGATAAAGTTCTCTTCAACGAGGATCGTTTCCGCTGCCTGATTTTCTACCGACCGCTTATATTCATCATGTAAACCAGCCGAGTCACGAGAATATAGAGATGTTATATGTAGTAGAGGAATGGATCAACGCGATTGTGAACCATCCTCGACAAACTCTCTCTCTCTCTCTCTCTCTCTCTCTCTCTCTCTTTCTCTCTCTCTTCCGATGATGGTGCTACGCCACACAAGCTCGCCCAATTGTTTCAGCCCCGTTGATCCAATAAAGGATTATGGCGAAACAATCGTAGCGCGCACCCCTCCGAGTACCCGGGCGCGGATCCCAGCACCCGGCAAACCTTTCATGTATATATATATATATATATATATATATATATATATATATATATATATATGTATATGTAGGTACGTATGTATATGTATGTACTGTAATGGATTTTTACGTAAACTGTGGGAAAAAATTTTTACCTCGCATTGCCAGTGGTAACTTTTTCTCGGCCCTTCGGTTGGAAATACATACAGGGGAGACCTGCAGTGTCGATTGTAACAGGTGCAATTGCAACACAAGAGTTTTGTCATAAATCCACGCGCAATTATTTTGAGATTTTTTTAGAATTTTTTCAAAGAAAAATAAAGACATTTTTGGAAAAATTAGTTCGATATTTTTTTATTTTTATTTTTTACAATTGACATGATTGACATTCCCAATTATGAGAATTTTTGGTTTCTGTTCTAACGAAGCGTCTGAATAAAAGGCCTGGTATTTCGAGACAGAAAAAATTTAGGGAAGCAACAGAGATATACGATTAATTTTTAAGACATATAATAATATATCGAATTAAACGTTTGTTAGAATTGACAGGATAATTATAGCCCAAATTTTTTGAACTTTCGGCCACTGTTCTAACGGAACGCCTGATATTTCGCGACAGACAAAATTTAGGGAAGCAACAGACTAAAGGGAGATAAGAAAAATCGCAATTGGGTTGATATCTGCCCAGTTATTCGCTGTAAAAAAAATCAAAAGTTCATTTTGCTATAATTGACACCCTTTTTCATTTCACACATTTTTCGATCAACATAAAAATAGATGAAGATTTTAGAGTTGATTTAAAAAATTCATTTAGGCGATATATATATGTAGCCTTGTCGATGATACATGCGGACTCGTGGAAAATCCGATCAGCCTTCGGGGCAAAATTATATATAGATATATGTTACTCGAGTGCTCTCTTCGACCGCATTTAATACGCAATCGCGTTAGGCCGCATCGTTTCCGGTTCGTTGATCGGCTCACCACGCGGTCACTGCCCAATGTATTATTGTTGGACAAATTGATTATGCTACGCAGCCACACATTTTATTGGGGGATGACGGGGCAAAATGGGACACAAGAATTAACGATTGTAGAATTGGTTATCATGATGAGGAATAACCGGAAATTAATAACTCGGAATAAAATAAAACTTCAGCAAAATATCATTTATAAAATTACAAGATAATTCTCAAATTTTGTAAAATTTTGAAATTTTCTGTCAATCATACAAGCACTGATAACAGCATTTATATTATTAATTATTGATTATGTATTTAATTAATATAATTAATTAATTGTATCATTAAAAAATCAATGGATAAAATTCATTAATTTTCATCGCTTTGTTTTTCCTTTCGTAGAATCCTATATGAAATTTCTCCTTTTCGAATCGTCCAAAAAAAAAACGTGAAATTACTCTTGTGTTTGGACGTGATAACAGCATTTGTATTATTAATTATTGATTAGGTATTTAATTAATACAATTAATTAATTGTATCATTAAAAAATCAATGGATAAAATTCATTCATTTTTATCGCTTACTTTTTCCTTTCGTAAAATCCTATATGAAATTTCTCCTTTTCGAATCGTCCAAAAAAAAAACGTGAAATCACTCTTGTGTTTGGACGTGATAACAGCATTTGTATTATTAATTATTGATTAGGTATTTAATTAATACAATTAATTAATTGTATCATTAAAAAATGAATGGATAATATTCATTCATTTTCATCGCTTACTTTTTCCTTTAGTAAAATCCTGTATGAAATTTCTCCTTTTTGAATCATCTTAAAAAAAACGTGAAATTATTCTTTTGTTTAAACTTTTTTTTTTCATAATTTTCGCAAGACGATTGAATCAGCCGCGTGTGAATAAAACCCAGTGGAAGGAGATTGAGTGAAAAAAGTAGAAAAGGTCCGTGTATGATCAGCCATCATTGTATGATAAAAAAGGATTTAAAAAATGCGTTTTTATTATAAATCGATTTTTGCCGGTTAATTAGGAACATAAAATCTTCGATACTCAAATCCTTGAATCCAAT
>OY769907.1:21025180-21042680 GCA_963669185.1 Dyspetes luteomarginatus | reverse complement strand
CACTATATTATATCAATTTTCAGAATAATAATAATAATTATTATCCGTAGTATAATTAATTTAATGAACCAAGCGAGTTCCCCTTTTCCATTCGAAGATTCGTACCAGAAAAAAATCAGTCGAACAACAATTAATGGCGGAACGAACATGGCGGATGACCAAAAAACAAAAAAAAAATTTTCGCCCGACCACCATTAATTTTCCTACCCCAATTCAGATCATCAAATGTATCATTCACTATATTATATCAATTTTCCAAATAATAATTATTATTATTATCCGTAGTATAATTAATTTAATGAACCAAGCGAGTTCCCCTTTTCCATTCGAAGATTCGTACCAGAAAAAATTCAGTCGAACAACAATTAATGGCGGAACAAACATGGCGGATGACCAAAAAACAAAAAAAAAAATTTCGCCCGACCACCATTAATTTTCCTACCCCAATTCAGATCATCAAATGTATCATTCACTATATTATATCAATTTTCCTAATAATAATAATAATTATTATCCGTAGTATAATTAATTTAATGAACCAAGCGAGTTCCCCTTTTCCATTCGAAGATTCGTACCAGAAAAAATTCAGTCGAACAACAATTAATGGCGGAACGAACATGGCGGATGACCAAAAAACAAAAAAAAAAATTTCGCCCGACCACCATTAATTTTCCTACCCCAATTCAGATCATCAAATGTATCATTCACTATATTATATCAATTTTCCTAATAATAATAATAATTATAATCCGTAGTATAATTAATTTAATGAACCAAGCGAGTTCCCCTTTTCCATTCGAAGATTCGTACCAGAAAAAATTCAGTCGAACAACAATTAATGGCGGAACGAACATGGCGGATGACCAAAAAACAAAAAAAAAAATTTCGCCCGACCACCATTAATTTTCCTACCCCAATTCAGATCATCAAATGTATCATTCACTATATTATATCAATTTTCCTAATAATAATAATAATTATAATCCGTAGTATAATTAATTTAATGAACCAAGCGAGTTCCCCTTTTCCATTCGAAGATTCGTACCAGAAAAAATTCAGTCGAACAACAATTAATGGCGGAACAAACATGGCGACTGACCAAAAAACAAAAAAAATTGTTTCGCCCGATTTTCGTCGATTATAAACATTCTAGAATTCGAGAACGTAGCAATAAGGTCAATAAGGTCAATTTTTTTTCCAATTTTTAATTATTATTAATTCATTATAAAATTACTCATAATATTGTAAAAGCTGTTGGCTCGTGTGTTTGTTAAACACGCTTGATAGCATCGTTCAAAGAAAACAAAGCGAACAAAAATACTTCGATCGACCACCAGAGGTGGATAACGTTAATTCGATTAAGGGAGTTGAACAAAAAAAAAAATTGTTTGCCCTGCAATATAATACCATACGGTATATCGAGCATCTCTCTCTCTCTCTCTCTCTCTCTCTCTCTTTGTCTCCCCTCGAGCCCGAGGCGCGACACGCGTCGCAAGACAAAATAATCCCCTCTCGCTTAGTACCAGAGGGTGGAATGTATCTCGAGTTACAAGGCACATACACTCGGTTATTGCTGCCATCGAGGATCGATTAAGGATGTATGTGTATTTGTGTCTTTTTTATTTTGCTTGGCCTGCCCGAACGATTGTACCATCGTGTGCGACAAAGTAATTAATTTTATTTTACGCTACTGTCATTCTCCTTACTTTCCATCTCGCATGGCCTAAATTCTCCGCTCGTTCATCAATTATTTCATCAAGTGATAATGACCAAAAAAAAAATTCCAACAAACGAATTTTTATTGCCGAAAAGAATTGAAAAAATGTTGTTAATTTTTTATTTATTCGGTAAATAATTTTTTAATCAACTAACACTTTCTTTTTTTTTCATAGCAAGTCTTTGATTGGTTTTCATGAGTCAGACTGGCATTGATATTAATGGCCGCTATTGAACAGCTGTTGCAAATTCGCGTTATAACCTCAAAAACTTTTAATACGTTTTTCTCCCAAATGCCTGAATGAAATTCATTGAAACTTTGATAGGATATGCGTGCCATAGTTGAGCATTGATTGCAATCGATTTATTGATGTTTTATTAACTTATCACTAAGTTTATCACTATTTAAAATTTTTAGGTGAGAGCGCTATTCTTTTAATACTGCCAGCTCTATTATTATGTTCGGTTTTATTATTAACGCCGAACTCAAATTAATAATCCTCGATTATTTTAACGGTGTAATATATTATCATGATAGTATTTTAATCACGATATAAATAATTTTTTAAATATTATTATGCCAAGTACTGTTTCAAGATCGGACACTCTCCACTCTCGTGCGCAGACAGCTGTATTATCATATATTCTTTTAGCACAAAGTGGGTCGCGTGTCCGAGGTCGCGTGCTCATGACTATATATAATCAAGCGACGTGTACGAGTGAGAGAGAGAAAGAGAGAAACCTCCTTGTTCGGCCGACATGATTGTCTCGACGGTACTTCACATTTTCACGAGTAAAATTTACCGGTGTGTTTGCCGCACAATTACACGACATGGTGATGCCACCATAAGAATGGAGAAGTAGAGTGACGCGTGCACGCACTTCGTGATACACGTCGAGGGACGTGTATGTGTGTTTCGCCCCAGTTAGGTGTCAAGTGTTTGCGAAATTATATCGTTCGTGAATATTAAATGAGCGAGGATTAAAAATTCACGACTGACGAAAAACATGCCCTGAGTACAATTAAAATGAATCTCGATTTTAATAAATCGAACTGATCGGTATTCGTAATTATCAAATTTTGTCTTGATCGATAGAAAATTTTTATAACTGAGGCCAACAAATTTTATTTATCAAAAGTCTGATTTGTGTAAATTTTTGTTCACGAAGTGATCGAATTTTATAGCTATAAATAAATTTAGTTTCATTTGTTTATATTTTTCCTACAAAAGCACAAAGATATGAAGTGGAATATTTTTATTCTTTTTTTTTCTTTGATAACTACTCACCGTTTCGCGGGCTGGACTCCAACACTGGGGTGATGCACTGCGACCGCTGTGATTGCTGCTCGTTCCCGAAATTGAGGCAGCTGCGTTGCTCTGAAGATTTTGCCGAATGGAATTCACGTTCGTTGACGAACTTCCGGTTCCACCAGCCGGTTCCTCGTCCTCCATTGTCTCGATGTCGACTTCGTCATCAGAATCGATGGCCGTATTGACCGTGCTGGCTTTCAAAGGTTCGTGATCGCGATTTACCGGAGATGATTCGACGATCGGTGACGATCGAATCACAGGACGAAATGCTGACTGATGAAGAGGCGCAGCAACGCCAGCGGGAATTAAAGGCTCGGTAGCTGCGGTACCAGTCAAGGGAGGAGGAAGTGGACCTGTTTTTATAAATAAACAAAAAATCTCCAGTAATTTAATACAATTTTATAAATAATTATGTCAAGTCCCATTAACGTTCATTATTTCACTTTATTTCTCTACGATAAAATTATCAGAATTTTTTTCAAAAGTGCCCAAATGATTTTTAAAGAACACCCACGCGTGTGTATGTGAGATGTTCGAGTTTTACAAGTCTTTTCAAAATATCTTTTTCAAAAAATATATTAAACTTTTTACAAAAATTGCATTTTCTATCAAATTTAACCTTCAAATTATTGACCTCAAGTCAAAGAAGTTTAAGTCAAGATTAAAATTGATAATTATGATTGATAAGGTCAATTAGGTCACGATAAGCAAGTTCAAATTGAATTTTTCATCAAATTTAACCTTTAAATTATTGACCTCAAGTCAAGGAAGTTTAACTCAAGATTAAAATTGATGATTATGATTGATAAGATCATTTAGGTCACGATAAGCAAGTTCAAATTGAATTTTTCATCAAATTTGACCTTTAAATTATTGACCTCAAGTCAAGGAAGTTTAAGTCAAGATTAAAATTGATAATTATGATTGATAAGGTCAATTAGGTCACGATAAGCAAGTTCAAACTGAATTTTTCATCTAATTTAACCTTCAAATTATTGACCTCAAGTCAAAGAAGTTTAAGTCAAGGTTAAAATTGATAATTATGATTGATAAGGTCAATTAGGTCACGATAAGCAAGTTCAAACTGAATTTTTCATCAAATTTGACCTTTAAATTATTGACCTCAAGGCAAGGAAGCTTAAGTCAAGATTAAAATTGATAATTATGATTGATAAGATCAATAAGTTCAAGATAAGCAAGTTCAAATTGAATTTTTCATCTAATTTAACTTTCAAATTATTGACCTCAAGACAAGGAAGTTTAAGTCAAGGTTAAAATTGATGATTATGATTGATAAGATCAATAAGTTCAAGATAAGCAAGTTCAAATTGAATTTTTCATCAAATTTGACCTTTAAATTATTGACCTAAAGTCAAGGAAGTTTAAGTCAAGATTAAAATTGATAATTATGATTGATAAGATCAATTAGGTCACGATAAACAAGTTCAAATTGAATTTTTCATCTAATTTAACCTTCAAATTATTGACCTCAAGTCAAAGAAGTTTAAGTCAAGTTTAAAATTGATAATTATGATTGATAAGATCAATAAGTTCAAGATAAGCAAGTTCAAATTGAATTTTTCATCAAATTTGACCTTTAAATTATTGACCTCAAGGCAAGGAAGCTTAAGTCAAGATTAAAATTGATAATTATGATTGATAAGATCAATAAGTTCAAGATAAGCAAGTTCAAATTGAATTTTTCATCTAATTTAACTTTCAAATTATTGACCTCAAGACAAGGAAGTTTAAGTCAAGGTTAAAATTGATGATTATGATTGATAAGGTCAATTAGGTCACGATAAGCAAGTTCAAACTGAATTTTTCATCAAATTTGACCTTTAAATTATTGACCTCAAGGCAAGGAAGCTTAAGTCAAGATTAAAATTGATAATTATGATTGATAAGATCAATAAGTTCAAGATAAGCAAGTTCAAATTGAATTTTTCATCTAATTTAACTTTCAAATTATTGACCTCAAGACAAGGAAGTTTAAGTCAAGGTTAAAATTGATGATTATGATTGATAAGATCAATTAGTTCAAGATAAGCAAGTTCAAATTGAATTTTTCATCAAATTTAACCTTCAAATTATTGACCTCAAGTCAAAGAAGTTTAAGTCAAGGTTAAAATTGATAATTATGATTGATAAGGTCAATTAGGTCACGATAAGCGAGTTCAAATTGAATTTTTCATCTAATTTAACTTTCAAATTATTGACCTCAAGACAAGGAAGTTTAAGTCAAGGTTAAAATTGATGATTATGATTGATAAAGTCAATTAGGTCACGATAAGCAAGTTCAAATTGAATTTTTCATCAAATTTAACCTTTAAATTATTGACCTCAAGACAAGTAAGTTTAGGTCAAGGTTAAAATTGATAATTATGATTGATAAGATCAATTAGGTCAAGATAAGTATACTTACTTATCTTAAATTAATTAAATTATATTTTCCATAAAATTAAACCATAAAATTATTGACCTCAAGTGATCATAATGAGGAAGCAATATTCAAAATTTTAGTATTCCAGTATTTTTTCGTTATTCGCAACTGACCTGGAAAGAATACAGGACCCCTTTTGGCGAGCCAAGGAATGGCGTAAGGTGGAAATGCAAATCCTGGTGTTTTTGCAGCTGCAACAGCAGCTGCCTGTTGATGCTGTTGATGCCATACATAATCCATAACAAAACTTCGAGTAAACGGAAGAGGAAGTTCCGGAACTGGTGGCACTCTTGGATGTGTAGCTGATTGAACGGATATCGAGGGTGGTTGTGATATCTGGGCCGTCGGTGAAGTTCTTGGTCGCTTAACGGGTATCGATGGTTCACGCGAGTTTGTCGAATTGCCAAGCAAACGTTTTCTCGGATTAAAAATTGCCTTAACGTCTTCCCAAGCGTGTACAACATCATTCGTTTGACCTCCACCGCCACTTCCTGGCTTTGACAATAAACGCTTTCTCGTCCCACCGTTAAACATTGCTTTGACATCCTCCCAAGCATGAACAATGTCGTCCGGTGGATTGCCCGAAAGTTTCATGTGACGTCTCCACGAATTAAAATTCGCCGCATCAGGCTGTACGAATTTATCAGTCGGTCGCATTTGATGTGAATGAAATATAAATTTGTTTGGAGAAAAGAATAGTCCGCAGTAAGTGCATTTGATGCATTTTGCCCTCGAGCTGTTGTAACGAGAGGGTAAAAAAGCACCTCGGCAACCCCAAGTGCACTCGTGATGAACGGAAAAATCAAAGTCTTCAGGAAGTCTGTGATAACGAGAATTTTTACCATTTTACTAGCATGTTCATGATACATAAATCGGTAAAATGTAATTTGCATTTTTTTATTTTTTTCAGGACATACGATTTTATTTCTATATCTATATATTTTTCAACCCCCATAGAAAAAACGAATTTTATATGTTTCTTTCATTTTAAGACACAAAATTAATTTCCTAACGTTGATATTATATTTATGATAAGATTTCTACTGAAATATGAAGAATTTCGGAAAAAAGATGATTGACACGATCATTTATGCCTTAACAGTTTTTTCTGTCGTTTCAGAATGTGCGTTATTTAATTTCAATGCAAAAAAAAATCGATAAATTTAAATAGTTTTGCATGATATCAAAAAGACAAATAGCAAATTTTTAAATAAAAACAAATATAATAAAATGTTAGATCCGTAAATTAATTTTTTCGTATCCCTTTCTGTTTGTTATGACATTGTTGGGAAATCAAAAGTGTCAAAAAATAATATGTCATTCTTTCTGTCGGTGCAAAATCTTTTTTTTTTTGTAAAACATTATTCGATGTTCGAATGAAATTTTCCCATTAAAAAAAAGCGTCTATGGTAAAAATATTTCTCAGTAGTATAAATTTTTTTTATTTTTGTAAGTTTTTTTAAATTTTGACTCATTCGGTTTGAACGATAATTTTTCCTTCTCGTTGATTTCCCAATACGATTTTTTTTAAATTATTTTTATCGTCCCCGATATTAATTTATCTGACTTATTAATCTAACCTGGGTGGTGCATTGTCACTGAGGAAAGATTTGCAGAGACGTTCAGCCTCTCTCCTTGTGATCATTCCGCATCTACGAGAGGAAGGTGGCATTGCTCCAGCTCTTCGTAAAATTTCCAATTGTACTGGCGTGCACTGGACGCAAGTTATGCCAAGTGCAACGCGACGATTGTGTATCTCGTTGTAGCTAAATTGTTTGAGCAAAGTGTTGCTTATTTGTGCGAGGCACAGTCTCTCCTGTCCCTCGATGACGAGAGAAACAATGTGAATACCATACAAGGAGACGGTGCCAACCTGTAATTCCTAAATGCTATAGTCGCACGACGCAGCTCTCACGTTTTTTTTTTGTATCTCATTTTATTTAAATTATTCATTTTTTCCCTTCCCTTCAAAATCATAATCGATTTTTCAATCACTTTATATATTGTGTCTCGTAATAAAGGTCATAATTTTACAGATAATAATAATAATAATAATAAAGTTTTATTCTTCAAATTTTTAAAAGTTTTTCGAATTATGATTTTTCGCGCACAATAAAAAAAAACATCAACCCAACAGAAAAAATAATAACCCTCGTGTGTATGTGTATATATATATATATATATATATATATATATACATTTAAACGAAGAGGCGGCAGTACCTGATTCGGTTTAGCGTGCGGTTGTGGCTGGGGACTGGATTGCGCCGATTTTCGGGACGGTGCGAGGGCAACAATCGACAATACCGCCGGTCCGTCCATTCTGAAAGAACGCAAGAATAAAAAAAAAAAACTACATACGGACATCCATTTTCATTTCGTCTGTTTGATTTTTTTTTTTTTTTTTTTTTTTTTTTTTTCTCATTCTATCTCTCCTCTCTGACCATGGGCGATGTCTACGCACACGAATTTCTGTGTCTGTGTTTTAGTGTATCCACGAGAATTTTTTGTTGTCTACATAAATCTCGATGGTACGAAATTATTTAACACGATAAAACGGAGGGTATATATATATATATGTAATAAAAGTACATCGATGATGGATGAAAAGTCTTCGATATATATATATATATATAGAGAATATAATTTGTGAAATGCCAGCAAAATGGCGAAAATATCTTTTGTTATATTTAATTTTTAAGAGCTGGGTAAAGGATGTCTGACTATTCTCGTCTGTAACCACTAGAATCGATTTCTGATCTATACAAATCGAATACTCATCCTATACGCTTGTTTCCATAATAAATTCTATAGATATTTTTACAATGTACATATATATATAAAGTACCGATTGAATTTACTGGCCCACGGGCCGTTTTCAGTGATCAAATACAGAAATGGTCAGACACTGTCGCGTTAAATAGTTTTGGACAAATCGTCCTGTACGTAAATCGTGTACTAATTTTCAGGACTTTAACAAAATAAAACGACCCTTTCACGCATATACCGATCTGAATATAAGGGTTGAATTAAACTACCCCCTGTGGTTTTACCACTATAAAGTTTATCGTATAGAATTTCGACGCTTTTCTTTTTTCAAGAAAATACATATAAAGAAAAAAATTTCGAGCCGCTGCTTCTCCATCCCTTGACGTTCTCTTTCACAGATTGGCCGACGGTGATTAAGAAAATCCTCGCGTTACTACAAAAGTGACCGCGAGAAGGATAGGAAGGGGGTAGGTGGCAGGGGGTGGGTGCAAAGTGGTAAAACCGACAGATTAAACTCCTTGATCAAAGCTGGAGCTTTCATTAGGAAAATTCTCACGGAAAATCAACTAGTCTCTCTCTCTCTCTCTCTTTCTCTCTTTTCATCGATAATTAAAGCAGCACGTAATATACGACTTTTCCGATTGCGATTGGATAAAAGAAAAGAGGATTTTCTTCTATTTTTATTCACGTCCCTGGTCTTTTGTTTGTACTAAACGTTTCGAGAACGTTCTCTGTATGGAATCTTGTGTCGCTGTCATTCGGTCAAAGCTAAATTTTCTCTCGCCTTTATCAATGTCGCTCAAGGTGAAAATTCTGCCAATTTTTTTTTCTCTCGTTTTTATTTCCTCTCTTTATTTATTTTTATCTGGCGACTATCTTGCGGCTTTCGTTCTCTCAATTTCGTCTCTTTCTTCCTATCTGGGGACGCTTAGAAGGGTGTGTATGTGCCTATGAGTATATATATATATATATACGTTTCTCGATGGTCGCCACGAGATGGGGCACTCGTAAAGTCCCGAGTGCTTCGTCGTCGTCGTCGTTCCGCTGCTGTAGCTGCGAAAATAAGCGAAGTTGAAATCGTAGAAGCGAATCCTGAGCTAGTCTCTCTCTCTCTCTCTCTCTCTCTCTTTCTCTGTCTTTCCCTCTTTCTTGAGGTACCTCGAATGGAGTTCCTTATCCTCTTATATCGTTAGTTCTCTCCGAGTAAAGCCGAGCGTCTGTTCTCTCGCCCTTAAGAGAAAATTTCTCCACTCCCTCTCTCTCTCTCTCTCTCTCTCTCTCTCTCTTTCTCTCTCTCTCTCTTTCTCCCTCACACATTTTCTTCTTTATACTCTTGCACACAAACTGAAGGTTTCTCCACTCAGAAATTTCACGTTCAGCGATCTCTCAAAGTGCTTCTTCAACATTAAGTTTTGTTTTTTTTTTTTTTTTTTTAATCTCTTTCTTACATTGAATTCGTTAATTTTCGCAGAACGCAAGGCAGAGATTGAAAGCGAGAGTAGAATGACAATGCCGAAAGACGGAAGATAACGGTTAAAGTGTTATATATATATATAGAAACAACCCTAACAGGGTTGATTTTAATTGAAAACGCCTTCCATGAAGGTATCTACTCCCCGTGCAATGCGCATATGCAATATATATATATATATATATATATATATATATATATATATATATATATGTTGGTAGAGGTGGAAATGCGAGAGTGGGATCGTTGAAGAGGGAAGAGAAGCTGGTCTCGTCGGTGCGGCACACGGCAAAATGTCCCAGGGGTCCGTGAAACACGCGGGAGAGGGTAATTCAATTTGACACTCCCACCCACTCTTAAACAAGCCAGCACCCATCCGATCTGCACGAGAGGCTCATCTCTCTCTCTCTCTCTCTTTCTCTCTCTCTCATTTCCGGCCATACACCAACGGCGTTTCTACCCCCGTTTTGCCCCTACTCCTCTCACACTTGCGCCCTCTCGCGTCTCCTCGTGCAAATTAAATTCTCATCCACCGTGAAACAATGCGAAGCGCTGAGGAGGGTCTCGGTATTCTATGGATATATATATATATATATACATATATATATAAATATATATATATATATATGTATATATGTATGAAATGGTTGGCTCACCAACGTTGGTTTCACCAATTTTGCTCCCTCTCGGTCTTCCTCTTTCTCCCTTTCGCCAAACCCACATAACCCTATCGTCGATCATTCACCAATTCCCGATTTTTCCGTTCTCCAAGCGTGTATCCCATCGGGTGAAAAATTCGGCTTGTATCCCAGGTACAAGCCGAGCTTGATGTACCTGGGACACGATCCCTCTTTTGTCCATTTCCTCAACAATATATACAATTTCCTGTCCATTCGACACTCCAACAAACCGCATTAATTACTCGCCAGTTTGGTGCACGCGTGTGTATACACCTCGCGAAATTTCCACCATTATGTGATGAGAATCGTTTTGATAAAAATCGATAAAGTTTCAAATAAATCATGAATAAAAATTTACGATTAATATTAAAGTTGAAATAAATTTTACACACCTCGCGAAAATTTCCACCATTATGTGATGAGAATCGTTTTGATAAAAATCGATAAAGTTTCAAATAAATCATGAATAAAAATTTACGATTAATATTAAAGTTGAAATAAATTTTACACACCTCGCGAAAATTTCCACCATTATGTGATGAGAATCGTTTTGATAAAAATCGATAAAGTTTCAAATAAATCATGAATAAAAATTTATGATTAATATTAAAGTTGAAATAAATTTTACACACCTCGCGAAATTTCCACCATTATGTGATGAGAATCGTTTTGATAAAAATCGATAAAGTTTGAAATAAATCATGAATAAAAATTTACGATTAATATTAACGTTGAAATAAATTTTACACACCTCGCGAAATTTCCACTATTATGTGATGAGAATCGTTTTGATAAAAATCGATAAAGTTTCAAATAAATCATGAATAAAAATTTACGATTAATATTAAAGTTGAAATAAATTTTACACACCTCGCGAAAATTTCCACCATTATGTGATGAGAATCGTTTTGATAAAAATCGATAAAGTTTCAAATAAATCATGAATAAAAATTTATGATTAATATTAAAGTTGAAATAAATTTTACACACCTCGCGAAATTTCCACCATTATGTGATGAGAATCGTTTTGATAAAAATCGATAAAGTTTGAAATAAATCATGAATAAAAATTTACGATTAATATTAACGTTGAAATAAATTTTACACACCTCGCGAAATTTCCACTATTATGTGATGAGAATCGTTTTGATAAAAATCGATAAAGTTTCAAATAAATCATGAATAAAAATTTATGATTAATATTAAAGTTGAAATAAATTTTACACACCTCGCGAAATTTCCACCATTATGTGATGAGGATCGTTTTGATCAAAATCGATAAAGTTTCAAATAAATCATGAATAAAAATTTATGATTAATATTAAAGTTGAAATAAATTTTACACACCTCGCGAAATTTGCACCATTATGTGATGAGAATCGTTTTGATCAAAATCGATAAAGTTTGAAATGAATCATGAATAAAAATTTACGATTAATATTAAAGTGGAAATAAATTTTACACACCTCGCGAAATTTCCACCATTATGTGATGAGAATCATTTTGATAAAAATCGATAAAGTTTCAAATAAATCATGAATAAAAATTGACGATTAATATTAAAGTTGAAATAAATTTTACACACCTCGCGAAATTTCCACTATTATGTGATGAGAATCGTTTTGATAAAAATCGATAAAGTTTCAAATAAATCATGAATAAAAATTTACGATTAATATTAAAGTTGAAATAAATTTTGCACACCTCGCGAAATTTGCACCATTATGTGATGAGAATCCTTTTGATAAAAATCGATAAAGTTTCAAATAAATCATGAATAAAAATGTATGATTAATATTAAAGTTGAAATAAATTTTACACACCTCGCGAAATTTCCACCATTATGTGATGAGAATCGTTTTGATAAAAATCGATAAAGTTTCAAATAAATCATGAATAAAAATTTACGATTAATATTAAAATTGAAATAAATTTATTTTTTTTATTTAAAAAAAAATGTCTAGATGAGAAATAAAAATACTAAACGACCAGATGGATGCTGCATTTTATAATGAAGATTGAAAATTTTTGTGAAAAATTCTATAACTCTGAAAGGGCAGAAAAACATATAAATACACCACGAGCTCACTTGTATATATTTCTTGGTTCTCGTAATCCCGGAATAACCAGCCCGCTTTTCGCGTCATCTCCCTCATCCTGTTCCCCCATAACATCATGTTCTTCTCCTAGCAGATTATTTAAATGCAAACAGCGCAATGTTGTAGCAGGAACGAGTGCATTGTTCCCCCTCCCTCCTTTTCTCTCTCTCTCTCTCTCTCTCTCTCTTGCTCTTTCTCTCTTGCTCTCTCTCTCTCTCTCTCTCTCTCTCTCTTCCTCTCCCTCTCTCTTCCTCTCCCTCTCTCTTGATATTTCTCTCTCTCTCTCTCTCTCTCTCTCTCTCTCTCTCTTCCTCATCTTGGTTATTTTACAATTCAATCTGCGCGAGTCTGCGCCCTCTGTCGAGCTGACTACAGGGGGTGGGAGAGTCGTGTGAGAGGGTGAGAAAACGAAGGCTCTGGCGCCAAGAGGAACGATGAGAGATGGAACGAGAAGAGAGAAAGAGCGAGAGGAACCGAGAGAATAGCAAAAGCTCGTTCATTGTAACGTTGTTAAATCTCCGTGTTTCCATCACGAGTATTCCCCCCCCCCCCCCCCCTCCAATCTCCACCTCCACCCCTCACACACACGTTATACTTCATTCGGACCCCTCCATTGCCGCTATTTCCCCCCCCCCCCCCCTCCTCCCCCCTCCCTTTCATCTCTGCTCCTCATTTTATATCCTCTCATCTCGTCGACTCTCTTTGGCGTATACTCTCTGCTATTCACCCCGGAAAAAGCTCTCGCTCGTTCTTACGTTATTCCAGGATGAAGAGAACACGAAAAGGACGACCCTGATTTTTTTTTGCATTTTTCTCCGAAAATTTCTACGATTTATTGCAGAAATTTTGAGAGAGAATCGAAGAAAAATCAATCATCATTTCACTGGCCCAATTATTTTGATATTACATTTTTTTTTGTCATTTACTTCATGACTCAAGTGACGGGATGACGTGAAATTGAAATTTACCTACAAAATTTCTAGCAATTTATAATTCATGATATTTTAATCGCTTGTCTCGTCATTCCTAAGCAATTATTTTGATTCTGCAGCGTTATTTTTTTTTTCACCTGACTGGGCAAGTTTATTTTCGAGCATTGAAAGTCATCACTTTAGGCCCTTAATATTTTATTATTTTATTCAATTGATAATTCATGTTTTTTTTTTATACGGTCTAGTCACGCTCTGGGGAGAAAACAAAGTGTGGACAATTTTCGAGTCTCTCTCTCTCTCTCTCGCTCTCTCTCTTTCGTCAGACGACAAATCAGGGTTGTTGTAGCACCAGCTGTCTACGACGATTCGTGGGGACGAAATATAACGATAGTGGGAGGTCAATTATGCTGATTATATTTGGAATAAAATAATAAACGAATCCTCACTGAGCATGAAGGGCCATACTCATTTTTCATCCCCTATAGCTGCTCTTCCTGCGATTTAATCAACGAATTTATGCGCCCTCTCCATATGTTATGTATATATCGTCAACCGGAAATCCAAATACTTGTCCTCGCGGTTCCACTTGCCTTGCTCACGTTGACCGCACGATAATTAGTCTAATTAGAGCGAGTTACCGAAGACAAAAAAAAGAAAGAGAGAATATAGAGGCTATAATTTAATCCTTAATTAATATATGAACGTCGATCTATCGAGAATTTTCCCCCAAAATATGATCAATTGAAACAAAAATTCACCATGACGGATAACACAATTTTAATAATAAAAGATTGAAAAATATTTTTTCCTCACAATAATTGTGATTGAATGTCACTGAAAAAAAAAACACACACACACAAAATGTGAATTATAATTCAATTTTTTCCCCAACTCAACGAGAGTAGCTTTGAATATAATTATGCTCTAATAATTCTCGACATTATTACCCACTTGAGGCACTTTATTCATCATGTAATATTTCAGAGTTATTAAATAGGCAAAACTCGACTCGTTTTATCCTCTTAATAAAAATGGGGAGAAAAAATCTTATTTTTTCCTCTCTCATTATTATTATTATTGCCATATGTATATAAGCGTGATATGACATTAATCTTTGTGGAATCCTTTCTGCCCCCGGGAACAGATCAAAGGATTTAATATCCTCTGCAATCCTGGATCAAAAAAAAAAAATGGTCGAGCTTTAATCATGTAATTGCGTGGGTTATCTCCATCAGATATTTATTTGTATTTTATACTCTCTCGAGCTCTAAGCCCTGAGACGATAAATTTCCTCTTTCATTTTTGATTGAAGAATTTTCGATCGCTCGATTATTATTAATCGATATGAATGAACCCTTTCCGTACAAATATGGATCTATTTCGTGTCCGATCGATTCAATTTCTCTCCCCAATTATTAATTATTCATCGATAATTAAAATATACCAAAGTTAATTTTTTTTTCCAAAATGAAGTTAAGGCATTTATTCTATAAAGTTCAACCTGCATTCAGAATTTTTTAAGGATTTTTATAACAATTTTGAATGGGGGAAAAATCGTCCGAAAGATCCTTGTATCAGGTGCAGTTTTTCACATGGGAAAGGGTTAATTTTACAGATTATATAATCATGAGAGATTTTCCAAATATACCATCGATCGAGGTAAAATAATTTAAATATTAACGAAGATGAGGGAAAGACAAAATCATGAGTATCAACCCTTAGGAAAAATGCAACCCCCAATATGACATATGGACGATTTTGATTCTCAGTCAGTCCGAATGTACAAAATCTTGTACATTCAGACTCTGACTTTTCTATAGTCATTCAAAATTCGATTTGTTTCTCTCGAGGGCAAAAGGTCGTGGGCTGTTTGCAAAAATCGTTAGTACATAATTGTTGTAAGCAGCGAAAAACTCGAAAAATTTTCATATAAGGACAATCGACAAAACGATCACATTGTTAAAAGCGAATTTGTATTCATCGTTGACACTCGAACCGATACTACGCGCAACCCTCAACAGCTGAGCGATCGGTGGATGATCGTTTTGTTTACTTTTTGCTTAATTTTACGATTTTACAGATTATATAATCATGAGAGATTTTCCAAATATACCATCGATCGAGGTAAAATAATTTGAATATTAACGAAGATGAGGGAAAGAGAAAATCATGAGTATCAACCCTTAGGAAAAATGCAACCCCCAATATGACATATGGACGATTTTGATTCTCAGTCAGTCTGAATGTACAAAATCTTGTACATTCAGACTCTGACTTTTCTATAGTCATTCAAAATTCGATTTGTTTCTCTCGAGAGCAAAAGGTCGTGGGCTGTTTGCCAAAATCGTTAGTACATAATTGTTGTAAGCAGCGAAAAATGCGGAGCTAATCCACGGTACAAACAGTTTACGGGCATGTTTGCCCGACGGTGGAGCGGGTGAGCGACGGGGATTGTGTTCTCGGGGACCCCTCGAGCTCGCGAGAGAAAACGCTACAGAGACAAACCCTCTCTGCTGGCCCCTCAAACCAAGTGCCTTTGACGGGGAAAGCAAAAAAAAAAAAAAAAAACGACAGAGAACCAAGTTCCCCTCGTCCCGCGGGACCAGTTTGTCCGCTCGGAGAAACTCGCGCGTGAATCGACTATCAATTTATTTTCGTCGCGGATCCATTTTTAAACAAGTATCTTTTGTTGCGTAACGGCTACGCGCCCTTGAAAAAGGAAAAAGGGTCGAAATTTACAGACTGAGCGGAGAAATCACTGCACAACACCTGCTGGCGTGTTTTTATTTTACCTACTTTTATAAAGGGTGAAAACAACCCTTAAAAATTTCATCCTAATTCGACTGAAATTTTCACCACTAAAATCATCATTTATGCTAATTTTTTTTTTTTTTCGTAATAAATTTCACTCTCCATCTTTTCCGAGCATCTTTATTTTAATTCCGAAACATAGCAAAATTTTCTAGCATATTATGAGTGAATTAAAGAAAGGGTGAAAATAACCCTTAAAAATTTCATCCTAATTCGAATGAAATTTTCACCACTAAAATCATCATTTATGCTCATTTTTTTTGTTTTCGTAATAAATTTCTCTCTCCTTCTTTTCCGAGCATCTTTATTTTAATTCCGAAACATAGCAAAATTTTCTAGCATATTATGAGTGAATTAAAGAAAGGGTGAAAACAACCCTTAAAAATTTCATCTTAATTCGAATGAAATTTTCACCACTAAAATCATCATTTATGCTCATTTTTTTTTTCGTAATAAATTTCTCTCTCCTTCTTTTCCGAGCTTCTTTATTTTAATTCCGAAACATCGCTAAATTTTCTAGCATATTATGAGTGAATTAAAGATTTTCGTTTCATCACTGAAATATTGACTCAAACTTTTGAATTAATTGGGAAATAATTTTTAAGTCACGTACCTGATTGTTTTTCCTTGAATTTCACTCGTTGAATTTCACTCTTCGAATTCTTCCACTCTCGCAGCACACTTACGACCCCTTTTTTTTTTTTTTAGCGAGGGGGGCAACTCCGCGATTTTTGATGTGACCGAATTACAAATTTACCGTAACGTCAAATTATCGTGTATTTTAATTTTTTCAGCACGCAGGCAGCGTCGAAAATTTTGATTTTTTTCCAGCTGTTGGTTGGGAGAACAGACGACAGTCCACGCGGTTAGAATCGTTCTCGCGGCGATATCTCTTGCGACGAGAATTCGAAGCGCTCGCAGGATGGAAAAACTCACCCCCGCGTCGCAGAGGGTGAGATACAGAACAGGACAGGGTGGCTCGCCGAGTCGCGAGCATCAGGAAACGCCTCCCTATTATAACCATCAACGTTACAACCAACCCCAACGACGAGCACCAGTCAGGATAGGCGGAGCCAGAATATGTTCCGTTACGGGGGTGGCTCACCTCAGGGGTAACTACAAACACGTACTTAACGTACATTATTATCATACTAACCCCCTACTGCACCCGCAGTTTAGTCGTGTAAAGTACGATTGATATGGCACGTGTATCGATATATATATATCGATATATATATATATCGTTTTATCTATATATATATATATA
>OY769907.1:21019089-21024980 GCA_963669185.1 Dyspetes luteomarginatus | reverse complement strand
CGAACGATAAATCCGGAAAACTGGTAATTCGTTAAGGTGGTTCAAACATTAATTCCAATTAAATATGGAAAAATCAGTGTTGAAAAAAATATAGAAAAAAAAAGAATTCAGTAACTTATCAACTTTTACAATAAATGAAAATTTATAATTGATTTTAATTAACGTGAATGCGATTTTCCCAAGTGTCTCATTCGTTGAATAATTATCGTTTATCCAATTAAATATGATAAAATCAGTGTTGAAAAAATAAGAAAAAAAAAGAATTCAGTAAACTTATCAACTTTTACAATAAACAAAAATTTATATTTCTTTTTTAATTAACGTCAAAGCGATTTTCCCAAGTGTCTCATTCGTTGAATAATTTATAGTTTATCCAATTAAATATGGAAAAATCAGTGTTGAAAAAATAAAGAAAAAAAAAGAATTCAGTAAACTTATCAACTTTTACAATAAACAAAAATTTATATTTCTTTTTAATTACAGTCAAAGCGATTTTCCCAAGTGTCTCATTCGTTGAATAATTTATTGTTTATACAATTAAATATGGGAAAATCAGTGTTGAAAAAATAAAGAAAAAAAAAGAATTCAGTAAACTTATCAACTTGTACAATAAACGAAAATTTATATTTCTTTTTAATTAACGTCAAAGCGATTTTCCCAAGTATCTCATTCGTTGAATAATTTATCGTTTATCCAATTAAATATGGAAAAATTAGTATTGAAAAAATAAAGAAAAAAAAAGAAATTCAGTAAACTTATCAACTTTTACAATAAATGAAAATTTATAATTCTTTTTAATTAACGTGAAAGCGATTTTCCCAAGTGTCTCATTCGTTGAATAATTTATCGTTTATCCAATTAAATATGGAAAAATCAGTGTTGAAAAAATAAAGAAAAAAAAAGAATTCAGTAAACTTATCAACTTTTACAATAAATGAAAATTTATAATTCTTTTAAAATAACGTGAAAGCGATTTTCCCAAGTGTATTATTCGTTGAATAATTTATTGTTTATCCAATTAAATATGGAAAAATCAGTGTTGAAAAAATAAAGAAAAAAAAAGAAATTCAGTAAACTTATCAACTTTTACAATAAATGAAAATTTATAATTGTTTTTAATTAACGTGAATGCGATTTTCCCAAGTATGTCCCATTCGTTGAATAATTTATCGTTTATCCAATTAAATATGGAAAAATCAGTGTTGAAAAAATAAAGAAAAAAAAAGAATTCAGTAAACTTATCAACTTTTACAATAAACAAAAATTTATATTTCTTTTTAATTAACGTCAAAGCGATTTTCCCAAGTGTCTCATTCGTTGAATAATTTATCGTTTATCCAATTAAATATGGAAAAATCAGTGTTGAAAAAATAAAGAAAAAAAAAGAATTCAGTAAACTTATCAACTTTTACAATAAATGAAAATTTATAATTGTTTTTAATTAACGTGAATGCGATTTTCCCAAGTATGTCCCATTCGTTGAATAATTTATCGTTTATCCAATTAAATATGGAAAAATCAGTGTTGAAAAAATAAACAAAAAAAAAGAATTCAGTAAACTTATCAACTTCTACAATAAACAAAAATTTATATTTCTTTTTAATTACAGTCAAAGCGATTTTCCCAAGTGTCTCATTCGTTGAATAATTTATCGTTTTCGTTCGTTTGAATATTTATCTCATTCGAGTGATAATTTCAGATAAATTTTCCCAAACACACGTCAAATATATTTGCATAAATCGCGTGATTTCAGAGAAGCTTCAGTTGTAATTGATGTTGAAATATATGCGTATAAAATTGTGTGCACGTGCGATAAACTAGTGAATATATATATATATATATATATATATTCACTAGTTTATCGTATTTATATATATATTATATATATATATATATATTTATATTTATATATACATGTGTGGATAATACGTGTGTGTACATATAGGGTGTACATATAGTAGCGACACGCAAATGTTATTTCAGCATATCCTCGTGTAATGACTGTAATCCGCGGACCCTCGATCCACCAGATACTAATAGTCGAGGGATAATACAGATTACAAGTTCCCTTTCCATCCTGCCCTCTCCCGCCCTTTATTCGCTATATACAGCGAGCAATATATATATATATATATATATATATATATATATAGCATACGACCTCGTTTTGTTGAAATGCACGTAACGTGTGTAACTTGTACAATTCTGGTGGCATATATATATATATATATATATATATATATATATATACGCCACCGGAATTGAACGTATATATATATATACACACACACACATTTATATTTATATATACACCCACACACATTTATATATATATATATATATATATATATATATATATATAGATGTGTGTGTGTATTATCGATGGTTACCAGGCATTGCCAGTATACCAAGAGCTCGGCTCGTTTCACCACACTCGAATCGGCAATCTGAAACAATCCCTTTTCGTCGGTTAAATCCCGCGACTCTCGTCGCTGTATACGTTTCTGTGTGCATCGCGTGGTCAGCATTTGCCGTCTACTGTTGCGAGAAATCGATTTTCGATTAGTCGCTCGCTTGCTTTTCTCAATAATTTGATAATAGAAATAAATTCTCGTGGATGAAGAAGAAAAAAAAAATCAATTGAAATAAAAATAGAGAAATGTGGAAATTTAACGATTTTTTTTTTTTTTTTTGCCGATTAATAAAAGAAAAAAAAAGTTAAAAACTTTTTATACTTTTTTTTGTTTAGTGTGGCATGTTCGGATTAAAATTCATATCGACGCTCATGGAATATGCTGGTGGAGCGTCGAGATAAGATCCTCGTGATAAGGGTCGTAGCAATTTTTTGAACCCAAATCCAATGGTTTGAGCTTCGATGAGCTTTTTTTTTTTTTTTTTTTGCCGATTAACAAAAAAAAAAAAGTTAAAAACTTTTTATACTTTTTTTTGTTTAGTGTGGCATGTTCGGATTAAAATTCATATTGACGCTCATGGAATATGCTGGTGGAGCGTCGAGATAAGATCCTCGTGATAAGCGTCGTAGCAATTTTTTGAACCCAAATCCAATGGTTTGAGCTTCGATGAGCTTTTTTTTTTTTTTTTTGCCGATTAACAAAAAAAAAAAAAAGTTAAAAACTTTTTATACTTTTTTTTGTTTAGTGTGGCATGTTCGGATTAAAATTCATATTGACGCTCATGGAATATCCTGGTGGAGCGTCGAGATAAGATCCTCGTGATAAGGGTCGTAGCAATTTTTTTAACCCAAATCCAATGGTTTGAGCTTCGATGAGCTTTTTTTTTTTTTTTAATAAATAAAAGGAACAGGGAATTAATAAATAAAGGGAAATTGATGATAAATGTACCATTGAGATTGAAACTTGAAAGTCTAATTTACATTACACTGGCGGACCCAGCAACTGATAAGAATATTCAACGAGATCAAACCGAATATCAAATATCGAATTAAAAAAAAATTACTTCACAGGGTGAAAAAAGTGAAATGTCGCCAGGAAAAAGGGATGTAGAATTTCGGGTGGAGGAAATCTTTTTCGAGTACATGTATTCGTTTTTAACCCACAATCGATGTATCAAAAATCACATTTGCTGGTTTTCGAGAGGCTTGTCTGCAGCCCAGAAGTACCAGGGGCTGAAGAGAGGGTTGAAAAGAGCGATATATACATATATATATATATACATATACATATATGCATATATACATGTATACATACATATATATCTACACATACCTGTACATATATATATATATACATGGATATATATATATATATATATATATATATATATATATATAAGTGGAGAGAGAGGGAGGGAGGAGAGGGTTGTCTCGCTTTGAACAGAACGTGTCGCCCTCGGGCCACTCTCGTTAACAATGGCCACGTCAGAGTTATGGATCGGGGTTTGTTGTTACAGTTAACACTTGACCGGCATTCGGTAGGCACCATCAACGACGCTCCACACGTCGTTGATCGTCGTCGTTCTCGTAATTCACCCTCTTGTCAAACAACCCCTTTTTCCCAGGGGATTTTCGATCTTTAATGGGGTGAAAGTTGGCAAGAAAATATAATTCTCGTAATTTTTAATTAATATATTGACACTAATATTTTCGCTGAGAATTAATGACGAATTAAGATGAAAGAAAAATTGATGATAAATTTTTTCGTTTTATGAAAAAAAATTTAAATGTCTCGTGTATTTGCTTATAAAAGAGACTTTTGTGTTCTCGCCCCAATAGCCATGGTGTATACGGTCAGGGTAGTTATTTCGAGGATTTTACGGGAGAAAAGATCGAGGAGAAAAAAATATATATATATAGAGGCTGAAACGTCTATAGTCATAAAGCCCTTAATAGGGCCTAAAGTACGATCACAATGGAATACAAAATCATCAATGCTTGTGAATTATGTCGCAGACACGTGTGTGTGCCACCCGACATAACGATAAAGAGATCATTTCTCGACCAACCTCGACATTGTCCGGTTCACGTGATTTTCAACATTGTTATAAGAAACTAATCGGTATCAACTTTTTCCCTCTCACGTGCTGGGCACTCGTGATATTCTTTACAGATAAATATCACACACACTCTGATCTACCCCGATAATCACTTAATTATTGGAAACGAATTTCTAACGCTTGCTCACATATCAAAAAATAAATGAATTCGACAAATTGTCATGAATTCTACACACATTGTGGACTAACTTGTATATATAAATAATTATTCGTCAATATAAATAAGTCATAAGTCAATTTTGCAAAAAAAAATCTACTAAATCAATTAGAGTTTTGATTATTTAAGGGGATGAGTCATATTGAAGTCATATAGCTCTCCTACACGATAACAAATCGCTTTCCCTATACTTTCTTTGAGATGATTGATATTTTTCACAAAAGGAAGATCGACTTTTCTGCAGAATTAACAGACCAATGACAATCATTTTTTATTTTGTCCAAAATGTTAACGTCCTCAGAGAATGAAGGGAATGCGATTTTTGTTAACATTCATTGGCATGTCATATGCTCTTATGGTGTATAATAAATTGCGATTACCTACCGCTGGGAAATATCATTGTTTCTTATCACCAAACGTCAAGAAAATATTCTTTTTTATCGATAGTAGAACACAAGGCAGCCTGTAAATTAAGAGGCGAGGAATGGTCGAGCAGATTTCTTGAGTTTCTACAGTCAGTAAATGTACCAGCCATCGGTACATTACCGATTCAAGAAATCTACCGAATCTGCAGAGGGTACAGAACTACTTTACCAAAATTCAAGCTGTAAAATTTTGCACGAGTTTCAAATTGTGTGATTTTTTGCTGTATCTCACGAGGGTATTGAAAAATATGGACTAAAACATACAGTTATAACTCTATCTCATAGTTGGCATCGTTACGTGAACGGTGCGAGAATTTGATCCAAATTAACAGAATGATCGACACTTTTATAATTTTTTTTTATTTTTTATATAATTTTTTTATTTATAATTATTGCCATACATCCTTGGTTGTAAACCAAGTATACATATACTTCTATGATCAGGATAATTCGGCATAATTGGCACGAATTGTCCCATATAACGAATGATTCGATTCTATGGGGTGGGATGAACAAAACTACCCCACGTTCTTGTACCCAAATCGTTGCCATTGTCGTTGTACAATTTTAACTATACAATAGCATAAAGTTATCGCATTTATATATGCATTTGGAGGAGAATTTATTATTATTAAAAAAAAACTGCAAGAAACTCCTCGTGGCTTTCGCTGGCCGAAATTCAAAGACACCCTGAACAAAGGATGTTGAAAAAATTGTGATTTTCATTCATGGGTCCTTGGTGACGACACAATCATCTCATCTCCAGCTATTTTTCC
>OY769907.1:20994089-21014089 GCA_963669185.1 Dyspetes luteomarginatus | reverse complement strand
GCGTGACCAACTCAGAGAATATCAGAAAAGATTTCGCCTCTCATTCGGACAAGAAATCGGGCCTGAGCCGCAAACGCGACTGACATTACACACACACACGATGAGACTATCAAATTGTTTCGTTTCTATATTTATTTTTCTCATAAATATATCTGTATATTAATCGTCGAAAATTTATTTATTCGACGAAGAATAATCAGCTTTTTGTTTTTCGTTTGGGGGGCTTATGATAGATTCTTTGCCGTTTTTTCATAAACGGAACGAGAAAAAATATTCCTCTTAGAAGGTATACAGGGGTCGTAATTGACACCTCAAACGAGAAAATATTAATTTTTCTAAATAATTCTCGGTTAAGATTTTTTTCACTTTGTAACTACCCCAAAGTTTTTTTAAGTCTTAAAACGTTGAAAAATTGAGGTGTTTAAATATTTTCAAAAAATCAGAATTTTCGTCTCTCTATCGCCCATAAGGCCCCGTTTTTTGTTACATAGACTTTCTCTCTCTCCTTCTCTCTCTCTCTCTCTCTCTCTCTCTCTCGTGTGTCGATATATATATATATATCACTCTACTATACTCGTTGGTTTAATCAAGCGCATAAGCACCTCGCGCTAAACTACAAAAGGGTTTCATCCCCGGCGTTTGTTCGTCGATGTTACCCGCGTGCGCACATCACGAATCCCATGAGAGAGTATCTACTAATAGATTACCGGACAAAATGCTCTTTGCCCGGGACATATGACATATTTGGTACGGTAAAACGAGAGAAAGAGAAAGAGCATGATGCATGACGAAAACCAGAACGTGCAACAATGAAATATTCATTATAGAAGAGCCCTCTCTCGTCAATACGAAATGAATCTCGTCGTTTTCCGACGACAAACTTCATATATATATATATATATTCTGTTTTAGTTATCTGGATTTTGCCTTTGGAATTGGTAATTCGTATTATGATCAAAAATTCATTCAACCCCAAAAATAAAATTTCAATCTGAAGTAGTTTCATTATAAAAGCATTAAAAGTGGAAAGAAAAAAAAAAAGCCTGTATAAAAAAAATGGGTCAGTAGCATTCTCTGTGCTCTCTTCAGCATCTTATGGATGGAAAAGTTCTTTAACCGTGTATAGAATAATGTCGAATTGTATAGGCTAAAAATCGAGAAAATTAGAGATGAAGAGGTCGCTCGTGCGCCACTCGAAGTGAGAGTGTCGGAGGGTAAAAGTGCCACGCCCATCGTTCCATTTTGACAATGCATCCACTGTCTCGACACAAAGCTAAACACCCAAAATATTGGCAAATCCGGGCATTGAAGAGCCCAAAAGCAGCAAAAGAGCGAGAGCGAGCGAGTGAGAGATGTGAAAGACCGAGAGGCCCCGAGTGATTCATAGACGCCGCCGTTGGTGCCGCCACCGGCGACGGTGGCAGCGGCAGAGCCCGGCATTAAAATATCTCGAATCTAATCTCCTCTCTAATCCTGTTACTCGGCCAAACGGTCACGTTTTGCGGCCTGCCGTGTCTATTAGACCGAGAGAGAGAGAGAGAGAGAGAAAGAAAACTGTGTGTATTCTCTGCGGCGTGAACCGGAATCGAGAAGGCGCGGTTGAAGGTACCTCTGAAGACCAAGACAGAGAGAGAGACAGAGAGAGAGAGAGAGAGAGAGAGAGAGAGAGAGAGAGAGAGAGAGAGAGAGAGAGAGAGAGAGAGAGAGGGAGAGAGAGAGAGAGAGGCCGAGATAGAGAAAGAGAGAGAGAAAGAGAGATAGAGAGAAAGAGAGAGAGAGAGAAAGAGAGAGAGAGAGAGAAAGAGAGAGAGAGAGAGTTAGAGAGAGAGAGAGAGAAAGAGAGAGAGAGGAAGAGAGAGAGAGAGAGAGAGAGAGAGAGAGAGAGAGAGAGAGAGAGAGAGAGAGAGAGAGAGAGAGAGAGAGAGAGAGAGGGAGAGAGAGAAAGAGAGATAGAGAGAAAGAGAAAGACAGAGAAAATTTAACACGCACATATACATGGATGATCGATACATAATGAGAGAGAAGGACTTCCGGTCAACGCCATCAGAGGTCGCTGAGGAGGCGTCAAAAAGCAGGAAGACGTGAACGACAATATCTTCTTCTTCCTTCCAATCAATGTCCACTATATATATATATACATGCACTCGGACCTTGTATATATATATATATATATATACAGTAATAGTTTTCTCATACTTTTTCTCGCTCGCCGCATCAATGGAATACAAAAATCTCATGAGCGTTCACACTGTGACGATTCGATTCACAAAAGCGTGTGGAGGGCATAGAAGACTCTTCCATCCGTTCTCCACTCGATAATTGAACGCTCCGCTAAATCCTGGGGTGTGTTCTGACACGTTTTGGCACCTCTGATCCCCGCACACACACACACACACACACATCCATAATCCAAAGCTACATTTTTATTTCGAGAGCTGTTTTGTACTCACTGAGAGATGAGAGAGAGAGAGAAAGAGAGAGAGAGAGAGAGAGAGCAAAGAAGGTATATGAAATTTTCTCGAGAGGCCCCAAAGTTCAGCACGCTTCGTTACACAGAGCAAATGCATCAATACTTAAGTATAAATATGGTGGACATGTATGTGTGTGTGTGTGCAAACACGAAATGACGTCCCGCGGTGAACGTTTGTCCTGGCCCACACGCAGGAACCATAGAAATTATGTTGAGCTTATTATATTTTCGTTACATAGATCGCTCTCGAGAGATCAAGGATATATATATATATATATTTATATAAAATTGAGCCACAATATATATATAAAATTGAGCCAGTTAGAAAATATCCTCTGTACGACTTTTACACATCAGTAAAAAAAAAAAAACCATTCAAACGATAAAAACAAGAAAAAAAAAAATCAATGTAAATGTTTTCTTCTTCCTGGGTTTTCAGTTTTGTGAATGGATCTTTAGGTATTTCTCATATCTCAAGGTTTCATCAAGGGTCTTCATGTACCATTACTGAGCTAAGGGAAGTTTACAAATGATGAATATTTAAAAGGGTTTTTGCCGTCGAGCTTATATTGCTGATGAGCTTGTACATAGGCTTTTATATACACGTATTATAATATGTATATTGTGACTCAATTTTAGCCAGTCAGAAAATATCCTCTGTACGACTTTTACACATCAGTAAAAAAAAAATAATTCATTCAAACGATAAAAACAAGAAAAAAAAAAAATCAATATAAATGTTTTCTTCTTCCTGGGTTTTCAGTTTTGTGAATGGATCTTTAGGTATTTATCATATCTCAAGGTTTCATCAAGGGTCTTCATGTACCATTACCGAGCTAAGGGAAGTTTACAAATGATGAATATTTAAAAGGGTTTTTGCCATCGAGCTTATATTGCTGATGAGCTTGTACATAGGCTTTTATATACACGTATTATAATATGTATATTGTGACTCAATTTTAGCCAGTCAGAAAATATCCTCTGTACGACTTTTACACATCAGTAAAAAAAAAATAATTCATTCAAACGATAAAAACAAGAAAAAAAAAAAAATCAATATAAATGTTTTCTTCTTCCTGGGTTTTCAGTTTTGTGAATGGATCTTTAGGTATTTATCATATCTCAAGGTTTCATCAAGGGTCTTCATGTACCATTACCGAGCTAAGGGAAGTTTACAAATGATGAATATTTAAAAGGGTTTTTGCCATCGAGCTTATATTGCTGATGAGCTTGTACATAGGCTTTTATATACACGTAAATATGTATTTGTATACATATTTATCATGTAATATTTGCTGTATGATGTGATATATGTTGTGAGTAAATTTCACCTTTTGGTCCTGCGTGACGCGAAGAGCGACCACTCTCGCGAGATCCTCCTTGGCTTTTGCTCGGGGGTGCAGAGGAGTCGCAGACAAGAGAAAAGGCGGGGTTGCATAGTTATATTATTCTATATAATGTGGTATACATATATATATATATATATATATATATATATTATTCTATATAATGTGGTATATATATTATATATATATATATATATATGTATATAAATGGTGAAAGGAGAGAAAGCGATGCTTAGGAAACACTCGGTACACGATGCCAAAACGAGTAGAGTCCCTTTGAGACGAGCGTCAAAGCTAATGGACTCTCTTTAGCACGGGGTGAGCATCAACTCTTCTAGCATCTATATGTATATAGATATATATATACATATATATATATGTTTGCATGTATATAGATATATAAATATATATATGTATGTTTCTATGTATATAGATATATATATATATGTGTGTGTGTTTGAATGTATATAGATGCTAGATACATACATATATAAGGCACGATCAAACCAAAACCCCTTTCATCCCTCTACAGCGAGGAGATCGTTCTTCACACCCCACTCTCTCGATGGCTCTTTCGTACATCCCCTCTGAAACTTGCGCACCAGCGTTCATTTCGCGGTTTATTCGCTCTTCGTTATATCCCTGTGGGCTCTTCGATATCGGGCTCGAGCTTCTGTTCAGCTCGATTAAACAAGCTTCTGTAATACAAACTCGACTCAGAGACTCTATAACTTGACTTATTGGAACTTTGTGATCGATACAAAGTGATTTCCAGTTGACCTCTGAACGAAAAAATATTTATTCCGATTAATGTATTATTTGCGATGTTAATAATTAATGAAGACAGAGACTGCCAAGACACGAAAATTATTACTCATTTGAATAAAGTTTTATTTTTTTAGTTGAAATTTATTAAATTTCACGAAACAATTTTACTTTATTTGAAAATTTTGTTTTTACCAGACATGAAATTTTTTTCTTTTCCACTCGATTATTTTTCCAACAATTCCTTTTTATAAAATACCCAAAGAGAAAATCTATCTCTATAACTTGACTCATTGGAACTTTGTGATCGATACAAAGTAATTTCCAGTTGACCTCTGAACGAAAAAATATTTATTCCGATTAATGTATTATTTGCGATGTTAATAATTAATGAAGACAGAGACTGCCAAGACACGAAAATTATTACTCATTTGAATAAAGTTTTATTTTTTTAGTTGAAATTTATTAAATTTCACGAAACAATTTTACTTTATTTGAAAATTGCGTTTTTACCAGACATGAATTTTTTTTCTTTTCTACTCGATTATTTTTCCAACAATTCCTTTTTATAAAAATACCCAAAGAGAAAATCGTTTTTTTCATTATTCTGACAAATTTTCAAACGAGAATAACCCATGCCAGAGATCGAACACGACGCTTCGATCTTTTTTTTTTCCTTTTTTTTTCTACTCCGATCTCGAGCGTCTATGTAGCTCTCGATTTGCGAGACGATTCGATGGACCGCCTTCGCTGTTATATATATATATATATATATACATATATATAGTAAAACGGCAGGAAATCGGAGAAGCTGTCAACTTGCCGCCATGCATCTGCCACTTACCCCGCACCGTTCACGAAAAGAGAGGAGCAAAAACCCCTCAATCGTTATATAGTTATTATATATACCACTCAAACACTTCAGCCCCTATATATATATATATATATATATATAGACGAGTAAGGCAGATTTATACATATATATATCTATATATATACGTATAAATCTGCCTTACTCGTCTTTTTCGGACCACAATGACACACTCCATTTTGTCACAATTATCCCCATTATGCTTGTTCGGAGGATCACGCCAGAGTTGGAAAAGGAAACGTTTTAGCCCCCGCGCGTTTATTATTCTCTCGCTCACTCGCACCTTCCATCAACTCTGTACAAAAGTCTCGTCTTTATATATATATATATATATATAAAGACGAGACTTTTGTATATATATATATATATATTTCCTCAAAGATCTTCGTCTCATCTTCGTGGTCGCATCTTCCCGCAGGTACTTTTCTCCCGTGTGTATAACACGGGGGGGTTGCTCTTCGCAACCCCCCTCGAATTCACAAAATTTTTATCTTTTTCATATTACCAAAATTTTTATTGTGTTTTGACACGGAAAAAAGCTCTGATTTCCCGCAAGATTTTAATCTCCAATATACAGACAGGAACGATTTTACAAATAGGCGAGTGGTGGTGTTTTCGTATTTTTTTTTTCTTCTTTCATCCCTTCGGCAAGATCGAGATTGCTGCGGGTGAGAAAAGGATAATATTAGAGATTGGATGAGAGAGATAAAATCTTGTCTGGTGCAAAAATCAAGAGCAAAAAAAAATATTTCAGACTATATGAATCCGTAATAATAAATTCTCACACTCCTCGTTCATTGTGTGTGTGTGTCTCGGCGATGGCCTCTCGTCTCTCTTTTTATCTGATCGGACCAAATATAGAGTTACGGGTCCAGGGATGCTGCAGTATCCGGTTCGACGTCGTTTTTCTTCTTCCTCTCTTTCCTCTTTCTCTCACATCACATAGCCATTTTTTTTTACGTCTGCCACAACCCTCCGACTTTTTCCACTTATATGTGTGAATTTATGAGATGAATCGGATGGCCATTCGAATTGGAAAATGTCTAATGAAAATTCTTCATACAGCAACAGATAATCCCATAACCCATTTGCAGCGATTAATCTTTTATTATTTCGACAAATAATTTATCTAGGCAAGACTGAGGATATTCCACTGTGGCTTTTATGCTGATCGCGTAGTACCCAATCGATTTTATATCGAGTCGTCATTCACTCAGAACGAATTAACACGAATCAGACTTTTTCGCTACGTAATAAAATTAATTCACGCAATAAACTTGACCATCAGCACTGCACCTGTTATTTCGAGGCTCTCGTATATTGCCAAGACGAATTAACACGAATCAGACTTTTTCGCTACGTAATAAAATTAATTCACGCAATAAACTTGACCATCAGCATTGCTCTTGTTATTTCGAGGCTCTCGTATACTGCCAAGACGAATTAACACGAATCAGACTTTTTCGGTACGTAATAAAATTAATTCACGCAATAAACTTGACCATCAGCACTGCACTTGTTATTTCGAGGCTCTCGTATATTGGCAAGACGAATTAACACGAATCAGACTTTTTCGCTACGTAATAAAATTAATTCACACAGTTCTGACGATTCTTCTCAGCTATAGGAGGTACAAATTTCCCTCTGCAGCGATTGATGCTTCGTTATTTGTTATTTCGAGGCTCTCGTATATTGCCAAGACGAATTAACACGAATCAGACTTTTTCGCTACGTAATAAAATTAATTGAAACAGTTCTGATGATTCTTCTCAGCTATAGGAGGTACAAATTTCCCTCTGCAGCGATTGATGCTTCGTTATTTGTTATTTCGAGGCTCTCGTATATTGCCGAGACGAAATAACACGAATCAGACTTTTTCGGTACGTAATAAAATTAATTCACACAGTTCTGACGATTCTTCTCAGCTATAGGAGGTACAAATTTCCCTCTGCAGCGATTGATGCTTCGTTATTTGTTATTTCGAGGTTCTCGTATATTGGCAAGACGAATTAACACGAATCAGACTTTTTCGCCACGTAATAAAATTAATTCACACAGTTCTGATGATTCTTCTCAGCTATGAGAGATTCATATTTCCCTCTGCAGCGATTGATGCTTCGTTATTTGTTATTTCGAGGCTCTCGTATATTGGCAAGACGAATTAACACGAATCAGACTTTTTCGCTACGTAATAAAATTAATTCAAACAGTTCTGATGATTCTTCTCAGCTATAGGAGGTACAAATTTCCCTCTTCAGCGATTGATGCTTCGTTATTTGTTATTTCGAGGCTCTCGTATATTGGCAAGACGAATTAACACGAATCAGACTTTTTCGCCACGTAATAAAATTAACTCACGCAATAAACTTGACCATCAGCACTGCACTTGTTATTTCGAGGCTCTCGTATATTGCCAAGACGAATTAACACGAATCAGACTTTTTCGCCACGTAATAAAATTAACTCACGCAATAAACTTGACCATCAGCACTGCACTTGTTATTTCGAGGCTCTCGTATATTGCCAAGACGAAATAACACGAATCAGACTTTTTCGCTACGTAATAAAATTAATTCACACAGTTCTGATGATTCTTCTCAGCTATAAGAGATTCATATTTCCCTCTGCAGCGATTGATGCTTCGTTATTTGTTATTTCGAGGTTCTCGTATATTGGCAAGACGAATTAACACGAATCAGACTTTTTCGCCACGTAATAAAATTAATTCACACAGTTCTGATGATTCTTCTCAGCTATGAGAGATTCATATTTCCCTCTGCAGCGATTGATGCTTCGTTATTTGTTATTTCGAGGCTCTCGTATATTGGCAAGACGAATTAACACGAATCAGACTTTTTCGCTACGTAATAAAATTAATTCAAACAGTTCTGATGATTCTTCTCAGCTATAGGAGGTACAAATTTCCCTCTTCAGCGATTGATGCTTCGTTATTTGTTATTTCGAGGCTCTCGTATATTGGCAAGACGAATTAACACGAATCAGACTTTTTCGCCACGTAATAAAATTAACTCACGCAATAAACTTGACCATCAGCACTGCACTTGTTATTTCGAGGCTCTCGTATATTGCCAAGACGAATTAACACGAATCAGACTTTTTCGCCACGTAATAAAATTAACTCACGCAATAAACTTGACCATCAGCACTGCACTTGTTATTTCGAGGCTCTCGTATATTGCCAAGACGAAATAACACGAATCAGACTTTTTCGCTACGTAATAAAATTAATTCACACAGTTCTGATGATTCTTCTCAGCTATAAGAGATTCATATTTCCCTCTGCAGCGATTGATGCTTCGTTATTTGTTATTTCGAGGCTCTCGTATATTGCCAAGACGAATTAATACGAATCAGACTTTTTCGCTACGTAATAAAATTAATTCAAACAGTTCTGATGATTCTTCTCAGCTATAGGAGGTACAAATTTCCCTCTGCAGCGATTGATGCTTCGTTATTTGTTATTTCGAGGCTCTCGTATATTGCCAAGACGAATTAACACGAATCAGACTTTTTCGCTACGTAATAAAATTAATTCAAACAGTTCTGACGATTCTTCTCAGCTATAAGAGATTCATATTTCCCTCTGCAGCGATTGATGCTTCGTTATTTGTTATTTTGAGGCTCTCGTATATTGCCAAGACGAATTAACACGAATCAGACTTTTTCGCTACGTAATAAAATTAATTCAAACAGTTCTGATGATTCTTCTCAGCTATAAGAGATTCATATTTCCCTCTGCAGCGATTGATGCTTCGTTATTTGTTATTTCGAGGCTCTCGTATATTGCCAAGACGAATTAACACGAATCAGATTTTTTCGCTACGTAATAAAATTAATTCAAACAGTTCTGATGATTCTTCTCAGCTATAGGAGGTACAAATTTCCCTCTTCAGCGATTGATGCTTCGTTATTTGTTATTTCGAGGCTCTCGTATATTGGCAAGACGAATTAACACGAATCAGACTTTTTCGCCACGTAATAAAATTAACTCACGCAATAAACTTGACCATCAGCACTGCACTTGTTATTTCGAGGCTCTCGTATATTGCCAAGACGAATTAACACGAATCAGACTTTTTCGCCACGTAATAAAATTAACTCACGCAATAAACTTGACCATCAGCACTGCACTTGTTATTTCGAGGCTCTCGTATATTGCCAAGACGAAATAACACGAATCAGACTTTTTCGCTACGTAATAAAATTAATTCACACAGTTCTGATGATTCTTCTCAGCTATAAGAGATTCATATTTCCCTCTGCAGCGATTGATGCTTCGTTATTTGTTATTTCGAGGCTCTCGTATATTGCCAAGACGAATTAATACGAATCAGACTTTTTCGCTACGTAATAAAATTAATTCAAACAGTTCTGATGATTCTTCTCAGCTATAGGAGGTACAAATTTCCCTCTGCAGCGATTGATGCTTCGTTATTTGTTATTTCGAGGCTCTCGTATATTGCCAAGACGAATTAACACGAATCAGACTTTTTCGCTACGTAATAAAATTAATTCAAACAGTTCTGACGATTCTTCTCAGCTATAAGAGATTCATATTTCCCTCTGCAGCGATTGATGCTTCGTTATTTGTTATTTTGAGGCTCTCGTATATTGCCAAGACGAATTAACACGAATCAGACTTTTTCGCTACGTAATAAAATTAATTCAAACAGTTCTGATGATTCTTCTCAGCTATGAGAGATTCATATTTCCCTCTGCAGCGATTGATGCTTCGTTATTTGTTATTTCGAGGCTCTCGTATATTGCCAAGACGAATTAACACGAATCAGATTTTTTCGCTACGTAATAAAATTAATTCAAACAGTTCTGATGATTCTTCTCAGCTATAGGAGGTACAAATTTCCCTCTTCAGCGATTGATGCTTCGTTATTTGTTATTTCGAGGCTCTCGTATATTGGCAAGACGAATTAACACGAATCAGACTTTTTCGCTACGTAATAAAATTAATTCAAACAGTTCTGATGATTCTTCTCAGCTATGAGAGATTCATATTTCCCTCTGCAGCGATTGATGCTTCGTTATTTGTTATTTCGAGGCTCTCGTATATTGCCAAGACGAATTAACACGAATCAGACTTTTTCGGTACGTAATAAAATTAATTCAAGCAATAAACTTGACCATCAGCACTGCAAAATGTTGGCTGAAAATTATTCTTAGCTGCAGGATATACAAATTTCCTTCTGCAGCGATTGATGCTTCGTTATTTGTTATTTCGAGGCTCTCGTATATTGCCAAGACGAAATAACACGAATCAGACTTTTTCGCTACGTAATAAAATTAATTCAAACAGTTCTGATGATTCTTCTCGGCTATGAGAGACTCATATTTCCCTCTGCAGCGATTGATGCTTTTATTAATTGCCAGCTCCGAGCAGATTTTATCTCGAGTTGGCAATCATCCACAACGAATTAAGAATTTGACGCAGGTTTTTGGAATAAAATATCTCCACGTTTTTTCCATGGGGCACCTGCATCCATGAGATATATATATATATATATATTGCAGCTTACAAGCAATGCAGTACGGCCACAACTGGTGTGCATCGAACGCAATACACCATGCAACCTGCATCAGAGAGCAAAATGGTGAAAACATGATCAGAGTATTTTGGCGTGTAGCACGTATACCGCGAACACGTAGGCACATATGCAGCTTCTCTTCTGCATTGTATTTCCGTTCGGTTGGTCATACATAGCCGGACACGCGCGGAAACGCGTGTACTTTGCATCCCTCGAATTCTGTATATTTCGTGCGTTCTCTCTATACCACATATACATATATATATACATATATATATATATATGTACAGAGAACTATAGAATACAGAGAATACACATCACGCTTTCGATCTAGAGAGTGCGCGCCCGCATATCCCGTTGTTATTCGCAATGGGAGAATCGACAATCGCAAGTAGAGCTGGCTTGTATATGAGCTATATATATATATATAAAATGATACACGGTATATGGACAATTGTATGTATACAATATATATATACATATTTCACGTACCCTCTCTCTGTCTCTCTTCCTGCTTCTGTGCCATATAACGCCTCCATTCGATCACCATTGCTGCTAGTTGCATCATAGAGTTTAATGCCGGGAAATATGGACCACGAGAAAATTTCTATGCCTGCTGCCATCTGCTATTTGCCACCAAATGGGCATTTACTACGTGAGTGAATTTTCTTCAGGTTGACAAGTATATCTGCGCAAGGCTCTGATATCGAAGCGTTATTAGGATTAAAAAAAAAAAAATTTACAAATGGAGATTTTACCATAAATTGATTTCAGGATAAAAATATATTTGACTTTCTTAAATCGTAAATTGGCAACAAACTTATCAAATCTGCAAGTATATCTGCGCAAGGCTCTGATATCGAAGCGTTATTAGGATCTTTTTTTAAATTTTACAAATGGAGATTTTACCATAAATTGATTTCAGAATAAAAATATATTTGACTTTCTTAAATCGTAAATTGGCTACAAACTTATCAAATCTGCTATTTTCCTGCTTCTGTGCCATATAACGCCTCTATTCGTTCACCATTGCTGCTAGTTGCATCATAGAGTCTAATGCCGGGAAATATGGACCACGAGAAAATTTCTATGCCTGCTACCATCTGCTATTTGCCACCAAATGGGCATTTACTACGTGAGTGAATTTTCTTCAGGTTGACAAGTATATCTGCGCAAGGCTCTGATATCGAAGCGTTATTAGGATTAAAAAAAAAAAAAATTACAAATGGAGATTTTACCATAAATTGATTTCAGGATAAAAATATATTTGACTTTCTTAAATCGTAAATTGGCTACAAACTTATCAAATCTGCTATCTTCCTGCTTGTGTGCCATATAACGCCTCTATTCGACCACCATTGCTGCTGGTTGCATCATAGAGTTTAATGCCGGGAAATATGGACCACGAGAAAATTTCTATGCCTGCTACCATCTGCTATTTGCCACCAAATGGGCATTTACTACGTGAGTGAATTTTCTTCAGGCTGACAAGTATATCTGCGCAAGGCTCTGATATCGAAGCGTTATTAGGATTTAAAAAAAAAAAAATTACAAATGGAGATTTTACCATAAATTGATTTCAGGATAAAAATATATTTGACTTTCTTAAATCGTAAATTGGCAACAAACTTATCAAATCTGCAAGTATATCTGCGCAAGGCTCTGATATCGAAGCGTTATTAGGATTTTTTTTTAAATTTTACAAATGGAGATTTTACCATAAATTGATTTCAGGATAAAAATATATTTAAATTTCTTAAATCGTAAATTGGCTACAAACTTATCAAATCTGCTATCTTCCTGCTTGTGTGCCATATAACGCCTCTATTCGACCACCCTTGCTGCTGGTTGCATCATAGAGTTTAATGCCGGGAAATATGGACCAGGAAAAAATTTCTATGCCTGCTACCATCTGCTATTTGCCACCAAATGGGCATTTACTACGTGAGTGAATTTTCTTCAGGCTGACAAGTATATCTGCGCAAGGCTCTGATATCGAAGCGTTATTAGGATTTAAAAAAAAAAAAATTACAAATGGAGATTTTACCATAAATTGATTTCAGGATAAAAATATATTTGACTTTCTTAAATCGTAAATTGGCGACAAACTTATCAAATCTGCAAGTATATCTGCGCAAGGCTCTGATATCGAAGCGTTACTAGGATTTTTTTAAATTTTACAAATGGAGATTTTACCCTAAATTGATTTCAGGATAAAAATATATTGACTTTCTTAAATCGTGAATTGGCTACAAGCTTATCAAATCTGCTATCTCTCCATAGCTTTTGTCGATGAAACGAGAGCAACCATTGAAATTTTGCCGACGGATCTCTTCTACATATTTGTGTGTGAAAAACTTCTACTCTCGTATTTTAACAACCTGGGCCATATTGCCCCACTTTAGCTTCAATATACATATAGAGGCAGCACAAAACACGTTCATCATATACAAACCCGCCATATTTCATCGCTTTCCTCGATATGACGCTAAACTCTGTTACAACGTTATATACATATATATGTATTTTGTGCAAAAAGCCGAGCAATACAAGCCGGAGGGATGCGGATATTAAACCAGCATGGCGGATGCTTATACAAATAGTTGCGGGGCGTTGATGTACATCCCGGAGCCTCCCTTGGCGCCGTGTGCAGCATTTTCTAGGTCTATGTACATATATATACATACATATATATATATATATATAATAGACGAATCCATTGACGCTTTTAACTCTCTTGTCGCCGATATTCGATATTTCTCGCTCACTCTCACGTTCCCCAACGTGTCAAGATACGCCTGTATATATATATAT
This sequence comes from Dyspetes luteomarginatus, assembly GCA_963669185.1. NCBI lineage: Eukaryota > Metazoa > Arthropoda > Insecta > Hymenoptera > Ichneumonidae > Dyspetes > Dyspetes luteomarginatus. Next base: position 21,000,262 of record OY769907.1, on the reverse strand, counting down.
ATATATATATATATATATATATATATATATATATATATATATATATGTATTTAGTACGATAGGAAAAAGTAGTACAAGTCCTTTGTCCTCAAATCGTGTATAACGCATCAGGGGTGAAAAAGTGAGAGAATTGTGCTGAACGGGATTTCAAGGTGGAGTATATAAATCGGTGAGTGTGTTGTGCGCATCCCAGATACACACAAACACACACACACACACTCATATATGTATATATATAAAATTACATTGAGCAAGATTTATATATATATATAAAATTACATTGCGGAAAATTTATATATATGTATATATGTATACATATGTATATATATAAAATTACATTGAGGAAGATTTATATATATATATATAAATCTTGCTCAATGTAATTTTATGTCACCCCTTGCCGACATCTCACTTCCTGTATATCCGCTGGTATATTAAAACATTTTGATAATATTTTTTGGGCGTGTTTGAATCACGAACGATGACTCGGGGATTTATGTATATAAATCGCTAGGAAAAATATATACTCGATGGCGTTTCTATATATATGACGCTGATACAGTCCGGGGCGCAACGAGGGTAAAATCATGTTATGCGCAAAAGTTATGGGTCTCGACAAGTTTTATCGAAAAGCTCGAGAGGATTTTAGTGACACGGCAACACCGCCACAATCCTCACTGGTGCGCTGATATACAAGAGAGAGGGGGAGAGGGAGAGAGGGAGGAGAGATAGAGAGAAAGAGAGAGAAGGAGAGAGAGAGAGAGAGAGAGAGAGAGAGAGAGAGAGAGAGAGAGGGAGGAGAAAGAGAGAGCGGGAGAGGGAGGGAGGGAGGGAGGAGAGAGAGAGAGAGAGGGAGGGAGGAGAGAGAGAGAAAGAGGGAGGAGAAAGAGAAAGAGAGAGGGGGGTGGGGGGTGGACGCAAAGATGATAGTCCCTCACCCCGTTTGATGTTTTGCGCTATAGAGCAAGAGAGAAAGAGCGATTTTCCATGTCGCGAGCGGTCGCTTAGATCAATATCTCAACGTTGAGATAGCGAGTCGGGTGGGCGTGTACGTAAAACATTTCGCCACGCCCATTGAGTCCCGTTTTGGACCAATCGTTGAGTGGGACGTGAGATTGCGTCTCGCGAAGCGGTGAGTTCAAACGACCGAGGGTCCTGGAGAAAAGGGCGTGGCCTGAAATTCGAGCTGGTTTGGTGGGGAGGCGAGAGAAAGAGAGGGAGAAATATTGGAGAAAAGTGCCGCAGGGTGGGAGGTGGCTAAGAGAGAAAGAGAGAGAGAGAGGGGGGAGAGGGAGAGAGAGAGAGAAGTGAGGAACGTCAGCCCCGATTCTGAGGTCGTAAATCATGACCAGTCGTTCGCTCGACGCGTATCGGTCCATACGCGCACAGGTGGTCAGAAATCTACACCCCCGTAATAAGCCAAACAGTTATTATTATTATTTTTGTTCCTGTACATTGGCCATCAAAGTGTAATTTTTTTGAAAATATTCGATTCATCGGCGTTCGTAGTAGCTGAAGATCGTTGGAGCTTTTAAGTAAATTAAAAACGGACCGTATTGGGCCTAAACGTTAATAATAATTATCAACGCGGCAACGACGATAGAGATTGAAAGTTTGTGTGGCAAATGAAGAATAAACGGAGAGTGTAAAAGTTGGATGTGCCAAGGATGACAATCGTTTAAGGATCATCGGCCAAATCGTTTACCAAATTTTTCCCCCAAAGTTACACCCGGGAGTAATCAATCGCGGAGAAGAGTCCCGCGAGTTCGGTTTGAGAAAAAAGAATCGTGGATAAAGAACTGTGAACTGTGAGGTCAAAGGTCAATTGTTATGTGCAGCAACGAGTCACCTCCACCCGCCAAAGAGCCATTGGCCGTCGGTCTTGGGGTTGGTAACCCAATGGCCACTTTTTTACCAGGCCTGGAGCATTATCGGTTGCAGCTTTATCATTACGCGATGGCGGAACGTTTGCGTCTTGCCCAGCAATTGCATCCCCAGCATCCGGCGGGTGGTGTCGGTGGGCATGGAACATCGGGTGGTCCAGCGTCGCATCTTGGTCTGTCGGCGGGTTTTCCAGCGCCATTGCCGCTTTATCCAGCAGCTGCTGCGGCAGCCGCGGCTGCTGGTTACCCAAGTAGATTGGCCCTGTCAATGGCACTGCTGCATCCCCATCATCAGAGGATTCCGGAGGAGCCAAAGCCCCAGCACAGCTACATAGGATTAATCGCAATGGCGATACTCTCATCGCCCGAAAAGAAGCTCGTCCTTTCCGACATTTATCAACACATACTCGAGCATTACCCCTATTTTCGTACTCGCGGACCTGGCTGGCGGAACTCCATAAGGCATAATTTATCCCTCAACGATTGTTTCGTTAAGTCGGGTCGTAGCGCTAATGGCAAAGGTCATTATTGGGCAATACATCCGGCCAACTTGGAAGATTTTCGCAGGGGTGATTTTCGCAGACGCAAAGCACAAAGAAAGGTCAGAAGGCACATGGGACTTGCGGTTGACGAGGAACCGGACAGTCCAAGTCCACCACCCTTACCGGCTACTCCACCCCCGACGACAGCTCTCGTGGGTCCTACGGTAGGATCTCAACCGATAACCGGCATATGGAGTCCCCATCATCATCATCACCATCATCATCATCATCATCCGACAACGACGCAACAGCAATTGGCTCATCAGCATAATCATCAACAGGACAATCATCATCATCATCATCATCAACAACAGAATCATGGACAGCATCATCAGATACAGAGTCAGTCGATTCGACGAACGTCCTTCCAGCCATCGAGAAAGAGACAATTTGATGTTGCCTCCTTGCTCGCACCCGATGACAACAATCATCATCATCATCATCCACCACATCATCATCATCATCATCATCACGATCATGATCAAAGTATCGAGACTAACGACTCCATCGTCATTTCTCGAAGCGTTAAATCACGAAGATTCAGTTGCAGCGAGGATGAGCCTGACATTCCCGAGCCAGAGGTCGATCAGGATGACGAGGAGGTCGACGTTGATGACGTTGACGTTGATGTCGTTGCCGATAATAATCCAATGCAATCGCCCGATCTCACACCCTCCGCTAGTCCAGATGCTAAAATCACCAATTCATCTGCCACGAATCACTGCGAGTGGAATGGAAATTTGCCTGGACTGCGAGTTGGCGCCTCCTCGCAACCCCTCTCTGCTGCTATTTATCTTCAAAATCATCTTCACGTGAGAAATTATTACGTACAGGCGAATGCTGGCTCTGGCTCGAGCGTTTAAATTATATCACAAATTTCATTTCCAAATCACGTGACACGCGAGAATCGGATCGCTTAATCCTCTTCATATATATATATATATATATATATGACGCGAACCCCGAATCCCCGTGCATTTTCCAACGATGGACCAAAAATACCACAAGATGGAAAATTAAGAGACAAAAATTCTTTTTTTTTTAACAATTTATTTAAAAAAAAAAATTGTAATGCTGTAAATACAAGGACGAAGATATTCTGTGTGTGTGTGTATTGCGCGTGATAAGAGACAATCTTGAGATGTCTTTGTGATGTTTTTCCGATGAGAGAATAACAAAATGGGCGAGCGATCGAAATTATATATGGAATATCCGTCGCGGACGTCTCATCCCCCTCGGACATGTTCAAAGTGTAATATATTAGTTGTATAATGATGAGAGAAAACACGTCGCGTTTTAGAGAACCAATGTCTAAGAAATCAAATATATATATACATATATGTGTATATATATATATATATATATATATATATATATATGTATATACATATATATGTATATATGTATATATGTATATATGTATATATGTATATATGTATATATGTATATATGTATATATGTATATATGTATATATATATATATATATGTATATATGTATATATATGTGTGTATATATATATATATATATATATATAATTAATTATATTTAATTATATATAGCGTATAAGACGTGATTGAAAAATGCTGGGACCCCTGCTGATGAGGCACCGGTTTATATTCCCGCGAGAATATGTCCTATAAACGTATGTATATGTATCTCTGATGATGTATATGTACTTACGACAATCCCCCAAAAATTCCCATCCCCCATCGAAACCCTCCAATCGTTTACATATATATATATATATATATATATATATATATATATGTGTATATATATATATATATAGTTAGGAAATATTTTATCGATCAATTTTGATCGACGAGTCATCATCTGTTATCAATTATTATCATAAATCATCGCATTGAATCGCGAATATCGATATCGATGAATTTAATAAAAGAACTAAATTTGGCTCCCACAAAAAAAAAAAAAGCGTTATCGATGTGTCAAATTTTTTCATTCCCTGTCCCTGTACGATTTATCCCCAGTCAAAAATATTATGAATCTTTATATTAACTTTTGAAAATCATTAATATTTAAATATTAATAAGAAACGCAATATTATGAATTCCATATCGGATATTATCGCATAATATACGAGCTGTGAGTTTCTGAACATTTTTTATCTTTTGCGTAGACGTAATTGTTGCTATATATATATATATATATATATATATATATATATGTATATATATATATATATATATATATATATATATATATATATATATATATATATATATATATATATATATATATATATATATATATATGTATATATATATATATATATATGACATTGGGAATGATTAATAAATTTCAATAAATCGGAGCTTGATTGCTCTTTTTGTTTAACGTGCTGAAAAAAGTTGGAGATAAATTGCATTCTACATTATTGTTCGGACGTTTAGCAATGCTGCTTTGAAAAAGCGACACCGAGTGATTGTAACAAAGTGCATATATATATATATATATATATATATATATATATATATGCATGCATAGATATGGGACAATTGACAAGACGCCCACGGCGTACATCCGTTCGAAATGTCTCTCCTTATGCACGCATACACAGACATATATATATATATATGTGTGTGTGTGTGTGTGTGTGTGTGTGTGTATATAGGGGCTTGTTGTGAAGCTTCTAGTGCTTGGGAAATCCATTTGTTCGCGTTGATAATACAAGTACGAGGCGCCATTAGCGGATGCAAATATGCAATGGCCGCGACACACACGACACTCATCGGTACGAGAATTTTGTTTGAACGTTTTTTCTCATATACCTATGTGGAGGGAATGCGGAATATTTACACCGCTTTGCAGCTACTTGTGCTTATGAATCTTCTGTGGAAATTTGCAACACTCATAAGAAATATTTCCAACGATTGTGTCAATAATAATAATGAAAAGGCGGAGGAGAAAAATAAAATAGCCTTTCGCCGCCGGTATATTGTCATAATCGGTAAAAAGTGTCACGAGAAACGATTGACAGCTCTCGTCTGTCGCGAATTATTAAAGCATCAACGCTTGAAAAGGCAAATTTATTTTGTGATAAGCGACATAAATTTTTATGATAAAGTTGATATTCATTTTTTATTTTACCAGGGGAGGAAAATATTTCATTGAAAAAAATATTTTTACATGAGTTTATACCTCGTGATGGATGGAAAATTTTTATGATGATTTAAATTTTCATGATAAAGTTGAGATTCATTTTTTATTTTACCAGGGTAGAAGAATATTTCATTGAAAAAAATATTTTTCCATGAGTTTATACCTCGTGATGGATGGAAAATTTTTATGATGATTTAAATTTTCATGATAAAGTTGATATTCATTTTTTATTTCACCAGGGTAGAAAAATATTTCATTGAAAAAAATATTTTTCCATGAGTTTATACCTCGTGATGGATGGAAAAATTTTATCATTTGGCGAAAAAGAAAATTTAATGCACCACCTCTGTTTTTACGATTCATCGGAAAAATCGTGTCTCCTTTGCTTATCCGGTACTTTGCGGATTGTGACGTCGAGACTGACAAGTCCCTGGCTCTTGGGCCGGTTACGAATGACCGACACAGACAGCAGGAAGGATAAAACCGCATCGAACTTTTCGCACCTGGTTCTCTTATTTTTCTTTCACCGAGCATTAAATAAGTAATTCTTTAATACACAGCAACCAAGAGAGCACCGCACTCTTGATCTGTTTATCGCTAATAATTCCTGCTGGAAAATCCGT
>OY769907.1:20971589-20991589 GCA_963669185.1 Dyspetes luteomarginatus | reverse complement strand
CAAATGAATCAAAATAAAATTTATTGGTACCAAAACATGGAAATAATTTTTTTTAATTGTAAAAAAAAATGATAACGATTCAATCAAATTAAAATCAAATTAAAATTAAATTCAAATTAAAATTAAATTCAAATTAAAATTAAATTCAAATTAAAATTAAATTCAAATCAAAATTAAATTCAAATTAAATCTTTGGAAACATCGCAGTTTAAATTTTTTCAGCTGGATTCTCTGAGTTGTCGTTTGGTCGTCATCGAAGCATGCAAGATTTTCTCACCAAAGGGCTGCTCTCTCTCTCTCTCTGTTGTCTGTGAATAAGGGTTTAAAAATCAACCGAGTGTTTGAGAAAAATCAAACTAGCGTGAAAAATGAAAAAGACAGACTGGGAATTCGTGCGAGTGTTTTTTTCAGAGTTTCGATGCAACGTATCCCTCTCTCTCTATACACCTTTTTCCTTTCTGACGCTTTTCTAAGGTGTTGGAAAAACATTGCACCGATGGGTTTGCCACGGTATACGCGAGAACGATGTGGTCAAACTATGCAAAGCGATTCGGGGGTTTGTTGTTCTTTCGAACCTTGGGCTACTGACAAAACTATATACATATATATGTTTATACATACTAGTGTATATGTGTATATATATATATATATGTACACATAGTTACTATATATATATATATACACACATAGTTGCTATATATATATATATATATATACACACAGTTACTCTCACGGAGTTTTCGGATATTTAACAAATAATAATGAGACAGCGCAATCTCTCTCAGTTATTCCTCTCTGCACAAACTTCTCCTCACCTGTCGCTCGTTTTGTCCTATTTTTCCTTCGGCCCTTTTTCCTCCTCGCAATTGGAACGAATCTTGCGATGCTTGCAGCCTCTCACAGAGCCCCTCTTTTAGGATTTTCATCAATATATTCACATGACCTTTGAACCAAAAATTTTGTAACGTCATCTTTTGAATTTAAAATTGTAAACTAAAAATATTATATTACTCTTTTGGTCATATTTTCGGGCTATTCCTATTCTCCTTTACACAGGTCAATATAGATCGTTGATAAAAAAAAATATTTCTCATTTAACAAAATATCGTTCAATCGTATTGTAATTTGTAAGAAAGATTCGAGAACCTGATAGGCCATCAAATATGTAAATTTCTTTAAATTCTAAGGGTATTCATTCATCGTTGAGTTTTCAATGTTTGCTCAGCCCAAAAGCGACCCTGACCACAGGTAGCCAATATTAAATATATACCCAATATATAGTTATAGATCTACTCTGTGCGTTGAATTGCCGATTCGGGGATATATATATATTGCCGGTTCGTTGCGTAAATAAAGATCGATTATGGAGTAGCCACTTCCTCTTTTTTTTTTTGCCCTCGTCTATAATGCTTGTTGGCCACCATACGCGTTATTGTGGCCTCTCTCCTGATGGACCCATCCAAATATACTTAATATATATATATATATATATACTTAATATACTTTATATATATATATATATCGAGGACGAGCGATATATCCTCGAGTGTCGCAGCGACGGAATAAAATGGGTCTCTTCGTGTCAAAGTTCCTGTCCTGTCAAAGTTTATTCATCGAAATGTCTCTCACACCCTCTGCTATAGATCAAGTGTAAGGGAGAGAGAGAGAGAGAGAGAAGGAAAATTCGCCTGATGAAAAAGTCCGTTTCCGAGGCCCTCACAGACCCCATTACGAGTGTCCCAATAATATAATACCGATCGTTGAGTTTACGAGACTTTGTCATACACATAAACGCCACGATCCTTTTAATACCTAATAATCCATTTATGAGCGAAAATGCATTGAGAATAAGTCTCCTCGATATTTTCATAGGACACCATTTATACGAAACTTTCATTTTTTTGCACGCACATATCCACACAATTGCGTGTGAGTTTTCGTATTTTTATTATCGAGTATCTCGAGGGCTACTCGAGATATTTTTTTTTCTCGATTGTCATGAGAATTTCGATCCTCAATTCTCCTCCCTTTACCTGCTGCATCTGCGCTAATTACTTTAGAAAAAATCATACATAAATTAAACGTTTGAAGATAAATCAATTTCTTAATCACAATAAATTTTTGGGACACACTTAAATTATTGAGTGACGAAAATAAAATTATATTCGATTCAATTTGACTGTAATAAAAGTGTAAACTATTTACTATTTAATATAAAATAGTAGAACAAATCATACAATTGTTGTCTATAGTTAATAGTTTTAGTTCAAAGTTCAAATCGTGTAAATAGCAAATTGTCTCAGCAACACGTAATTCTCGTCGATACGAAACTTTCATTTTTTTGCACGCACATATCCACACAATTGCGTGTGAGTTTTCGTATTTTTATTATCGAGTATCTCGAGGGCTACTCGAGATATTTTTTTTTCTCGATTGTCATGAGAATTTCGATCCTCAATTCTCCTCCCTTTACCTGCTGCATCTGCGCTAATTACTTTAGAAAAATTCGTACATAAATTAAACGTTTGAAGATAAATCAATTTCTTAATGACAATAATTTTTTGGGACACACTTAAATTATTGAGTGACGAAAATAATATTATATTCGATTCAATTTAACTATAATAAAATTGTAAACTATTTACAATTTAATATAAAATAGTAGAATAAATCATACAATTGTTGTTTATAGTTAATAGTTCAAAGTTCAAATCGCGAAAATAGCAAATTGTCTCAGCAACACGAAATTCTCATCTCGCACAAATATATTTTGGGAGTGTGTGAGATATATCTCGCTAATTATTTTAGAAAACAAAAAAAATGCATACATAAATTAATCGTTTGAAGATAAATAAATTTCTTAATCACAATAAATTTTTGGCACACACTTAAATTATTGAGTGACGAAAATAAAATTATATTCCATTCAATTTGACTATAATAAAATTGTAAACTATTTACAATTTAATATAAAATAGCAGAATAAATCATACAATTGTTGTCTATAGTTAATAGTTCAAAGTTCAAATCGCGTAAATAGCAAATTGTCTCAGCAACACGAAATTCTCATCTCGCACAAATATTTTTTGGGACAGTGTGAGATATCTCGCTAATTATTTTAGAAAACAAAAAAAAAATCATACATAAATTAATCGTTTGAAGATAAATCAATAATCAATAGTTTCAGTTCAAAGTTCAAATCGCGTAAATAGCAAATTGTCTCAGCAACACGTAATTCTCGTCTCGCACAAATATTTTTTGGGACTCTGTGAGATATCTCGCGAATTATTTTAGAAAACAAAAAAAAAATCATACATAAATTAATCGTTTGAAGATAAATCAATAATCAATAGTTTTAGTTCAAAGTTCAAATCGCGCAAATAGCAAATTGTCTCAGCAACACGTAATTCTCGTCTCGCACAAATATTTTTTGGGACTCTGTGAGATATCTCGTCAGCTCCCGAGATTCTGTCTCACTAAAACTCTCCCTCTATAGAGCTCTAAACGGGCTCAATTATTTTTCCTCGAGACTGAATCCGCTCAACTCGATGCTCGAATACCTCCGGACAATCGGCTCGTTCGTACGAATCGCTTGCGCATACGCCCGCCTCACCCTCTCTCTCTCTCTCTCTAATATATTACCAACTATAGATATACCAACTGTATACACACACATATATATATATGTGTGTAATGCGTTATAAAATGTCATGATTCCCGCGGTGACTGCAGCTGCTCCCGCGACTGTTTCACGCGTTTTGTTACTGACTGTTGGCTCTCCTCTCAGATACATTATTGTTGCCGTCGCGTGAAAACTCGGGGGTTTACTTACTATATATATATATATACCCACAGGCATATACATACACATATATATTTATATATATCCATATATATTTATATATATACACATATATATATATATTTATATATATATATATATTTATATATATGTATACATATATATATGTATATATGGCTGTGTAATTGCGAGAGGCACCAACAGAGCATTCTATTTACAACGGGATCAGCCAACTATGTGCACCCAAACATCGACCACCGGAGATTGCGATGCAGGACAAAACTTTCAGGAGAATGAATGAAATAGGAAAAAAAAAAAGATTGTCCAAATGCTTATTTTCATGACTCTCTCAAGATAATTATCGCAAAAGCGACTCGATCAGGCGAAATAACGCTCGAGGATAATTTTTGTAACCGTGAAAAAGTGTATTATATTTCTTCGTGTCGTGATATGTGATCGATAAATGAGAGAGACGATTAAACTTGTCTCGTGTATATATATGTGTATATATATATATATATATATATATATATATATATATATATATATATGTATATGTTTGTATATATGTATATATGTATATATATATGTATATGTATATGAACGTGCCCAATTTTATGTCTATGTATTTCGTTGCTATTTCGGAACGCCCGGATTATAATGTTGCAATGTGGAAAGAGGGGAAGTCTGCGTGCATTAGCAGTGGGAGCCGATTATGGCGCTGACACACGAGCGAAACTCTCTCGCGGTAAACGCGAAAAGCGAGTGCAAGGGTGGAGCTTACACAACGTATGTATATTCGTCATGTTCCAACTGTCCTCATGTACCTATTGCGTACATATAGGTAAAAGTGGGGGAATATGGCCCAGGCTGCTAAAATGAAGATTTTTCATGGCTGCGAGCCGTTTTTTTTGGTAAAATATTGATCGTTTATGATTTTTTATAGCTCTAGGCAGCTATAAAAATCTCGCTCTTTTCTCAATTTGAGAACTCGATCAACCTAAATCGATACCAAAAAAAAATAGACTCGATTAAATTTTTTTTACCACTTTGGGACACGATAAAATTGTGAAGAAAAATCAAGTGGTCCATATTGCCTCACTTAACCAATAATAACATATATAGAGATACATATATATATATTTGTATGTATAATACGATACATGCACCACAGCTAAACGGATTTATAAAACGAACAGGAATATAGTGGTATATGGCCCGACGAAGGAAATTTATGCAACTATTTTCGACCCTCGCCCACCGTCGCGTTTCCATCAGTCTCATCGGTCACCATTATATCCATTTGCCATACCCATATATTTGTATTTTCGATATATATATTCTGTATATACACGAGATTCGTTTTCCAAAACGTTTTCGTACCCAGCCAGTTTGCCGGTTCGAATTTTCATCGAGAGAGAAAGACAGAGAGAGAGAGAGAGAGAGAGAGAACTCGATGAAATAACTCAACGAATCGGTCAACTCGGTCTCTCGTGTTCACACGAAAATACACACACTCGAGCAGAGAATTCCCGTGAGCTTTGAGCTTTCTCTCTTGTGATTCGGTACAACATAATACTTATACGGGGTTCGATGCAAAATATTTGGCCAACACTAGTTATATATATACACCCTGATGGCCGAAAATTGCTCCAAATTCTCGTGTTTCTATCAATGATGACGCAGCATCCATGCAGACGATCACAATGAAATAACGATGGACAATATATATATAGATATTTCTCGTGTTTGGAAGCATCGAAATGCTAAAGAACTCAATATCGTATTGTATTCACGGATACACATCATCGTGTATTTCTATCATCTTCCATTATTTTCTCATACATAAAATGTATATACTATATATATATATATTTCTGTACAACAAAATTCAGACCGGATATTCTATTGCAATAAATTTTTGTTACATTTTATGACTTCTCGTTTCCTCTTTTTCAAAAAGCAATTTGTTTTTTTTTCTAAATCCTCGGATGTACTCTCAGTGCATTAATTTTCTCGCCATTCACACGCACAAAAAAAACTCAAATTTCACATCATCGTGTATTTCTATCATTTTCCATTATTTTCTCATACATATAATGTATATACTATACATATATATATGTATGTGTATATATATAGTATATATAGTATATATATATATGATTCTGTACAACAAAATTCATACCGGATTTTCTATTGCAATAAATTTTTGTTACATTTTATGACTTCTCGTTTCCTCTTTTTCAAAAAGCAATTTGTTTTTTTTTCTAAATCCTCGGATGTACTCTCAGTGCATTAATTTTCTCGCCATTCACACGCACAATAAAAACCCAAATTTCACATCATCGTGTATTTCTATCATTTTCCATTATTTTCTCATACATATAATGTATATACTATACATATATATATGTATGTGTATATATATAGTATATATAGTATATATATATATATGATTCTGTACAACAAAATTCATACCGGATTTTCTATTGCAATAAATTTTTGTTACATTTTATGACTTCTCGTTTCCTCTTTTTCAAAAAGCAATTTGTTTTTTTTTCTAAATCCTCGGATGTACTCTCAGTGCATTAATTTTCTCGCCATTCACAGGCGCAAAAAAAACTCAAATTTCACATCATCGTGTATTTCTATCATTTTCCATTATTTTCTCATACATATAATGTATATACTATACATATATATATGTATGTGTATATATATAGTATATATATATATATATATATATATATATTTCTGTACAACAAAATTCATACCGGATATTCTATTGCAATAATTTTTTGTTACATTTTATGGCTTCTCGTTTCCTCTTTTACAAAAAACAATTTGTTTTTTTTTCTAAATCCTCAGATGTACTCTCAGTGCATTAATTTTCTCGCCATTCACAGGCGCAAAAAAAACTCAAATTTCACATCATCGTGTATTTCTATCATTTTCCATTATTTTCTCATACATATAATGTATATACTATACATATATATATGTATGTGTATATATATAGTATATATATATATATATATATATATATATATATATTTCTGTACAACAAAATTCATACCGGATATTCTATTGCAATAAATTTTTGTTACATTTTATGGCTTCTCGTTTCCTCTTTTACAAAAAGCAATTTGTTTTTTTTTCTAAATCCTCAGATGTACTCTCAGTGCATTAATTTTCTCGCCATTCACAGGCACAATAAAAACCCAAATTTGATCATCAAAATAATATTATGAGTACGCAGAGATTCAAAGATTCCTCATCCTCGAGGACTTTTTCCAGTTCTGTTGGCCGGCACAAAAGTTTTCAATGCGATCGCGCAGTCGATGCCTTTTTGAAAATTTTCATCACTCGAATGTGCCATAGTTCTCGCGATGAGTTTACCCGAGCGAGGGCATCAGTCACGAGAATTTAAGAACGTACTTGAGTCAACTCTCAGTGTAACGTCATGCCGAGACGAGAGATCGAGTGAGACCACTCGAGGATGTAACCGAGCACGTGATTCAATATGGACCGCTCGTGCGATTTTGCCGAACTAAACGGCATGCATGCATATATATATATATATATATATATATATATATACGAGGGTTCCTAACTGTATATATATATATACAGTTAGGAACCCTCGTGGCTTGTGGCGATCGTTCGAGGGTCCTTCGTGGTCCAAATAAATCGCTAACAAATTCGTCGCCCCCTCCCCCTGCTTGTGCGCCCTCGAATTACGAGAGTCACTCGTATCCGACCTCTCTTATCGTCGTTCAACTATATACATACTCTGTGGCTCGTTATACACACCATCTGGTATATATATATAGAGAGCTAAAAAATGGCCGAGAAATCTGCTGAGGTTAGATTGGGAATCTCCTGGATCAGGATATACGATGATATACTCTGCTCGTGCGTGAATAATCGTCAGAAAGAAATGCGTATAGATCCACGCACAGAGATGGAGAGAGAGAGAGAGAGAGAGAGAGAGAGAGAGAGAGAGAGAGAGAGAGAGAGAGAGAGGGGGGGGGAGAGAGAGAGAGAGAGAGAGAGAGAGAGAGAGAGAGAGAGAGAGAGAGAGAGAGAGAGAGAGAGAGAGAGAGAGAGAGAGAGAGAGAGGGAGGGAGGGAAAGAGGAGAGAGAGAGAGAGAGAGAGAGAGAGAGAGAGAGAGAGAGAGAGAGAGAGAGAGAGAGAGAGAGAGAGAGAGAGAGAGAGGGGGGGGGAGAAAGAGAGTGAGAGAGGGGGGGGAGAAAGAGAGTGAGAGAGGGAGAGGGAAGGACCCTTACAGAGGATGTCTGCAATACTCGATATATACTGTCGGCAGTTACTCCCGAAGGATCTTCCAGGGAGTACATCTCGACAAGCTTGTCCCGACTGCAGTTTCACCATTGACGAGACGTCCCAAGGTTCCTCTCTCATCTCCCTCGTCCATTTACTGTGCTGGCTCTCGTGCAGGCCGACTGAATTCAAATAGATCATCGTCGTGCATCCCTCGCAGGATATCCAAACCGACAAAAATGTATTTTCAAACATTTAAATCGCCCCCGAAATATACATATATATATATATATACATTGATTTATTTATATATTTATATATATAAACAAATATATATATATATATATATATATATATATATATATATATATGTCAATGCTAAAAAATGGAGTGGTCTAACATTGTGACCCGAGCTGGGCAAAGTACACAGAAGTCCCTCATTTTCGAGTACCACAGGGACAAATTACTGCAAGTCGTTGACTCACTTTTTCAAGTACTCAAGTCAAGTTTTACTCTTATAATTATTCTCGAGCATTTACGAAACATGAAAAAATCATATTTTTCGCAACTATGTGGAAATTTTTCGATTGGATATTTTATTGATGATAATGGATTAATCGCGATATGCCAAAGATGAAGTGCGATGCAAAAATATCGAGATAATGACAGATCGCCTTTCGCAATAATTATACCCCAGGGCAAAATTCATTATTTTTTTTTTTTCAATTCTCGCCACTCCCGTATAATGTTTGCACTCTTGGCATGAGCTCGCCACGCGTGCTGGCATTTTCACTCGTGTAAGAAAGATTAAAAAAAAAAAAAAATGTTTGCAATGTATGAGCTGCCTGGGAGTCTGATGGGATTTTATCACGCAGAGTTTGCTTAAGCCTCGCGCGCGGAATTATTGTTTGAGAAAAATTCCAAAATGGGCTCTCGATATTTATTAAAAGTCTTCGCGAAACTGGTTCTGTATCGTCATCGCCTTCATTTTGGAGAACTTTATGCTCTTATACACATATCAGAAGTACACAAGCTACTGCTCTTTACCCAACATATACATACTGAAGCTTTCTCTCCATTTTCGCCAACTTTTTATATATATATATATACGCACACGGATTTCTATATATATATATATAGAAATCCGCGTGCGTACATATATATATATATATATATATATATATATATATATATACATATATATATATATATATGTACGCACGCGGATTTCTCTCAGTTTGTATATTTGCCATGCGGCTAACCGGTAGCCGTTTCATATATATATCGAGGTGTCTTCCATGGCGTTTCTTTACACACGTGCGGAATTTTCTATCTTTCTCCCTTTCTCTCTCTCTCTCTCTCTCTCTCTCTCTCTCTCCCTCTCTCTCCCCCTCCCTTTTCTTATTTCTCGCTCATTGAGACACGAGACCTTTCCTTGCTTCATCGGGTACACATAACCACCGCAGAGTTTACGAAGGATCAAGGGGTCGGTGAGCGGGGGGGGGGGGGGGGGGGGTGGAAAAAAGAAGAAGAAAACTACCCAGTTTGACAGAGCAGCTACCATCGATGGTGGCAAAAACTCCTGTGTGTGTAGTTTGTGTACTTTCGTATTGATATATACTGAGGCATATACATATATATGTGCGTGTGTGCGTGTATGTGCATATATATATGGGCTCTACCGTTGCATCGGCTAATGGAACGCCACTCGAGACCACTTTGGCCGCGGCAAACAGGCACGACGACGTTTCTGAAAACCCATCGGTCGAGACCTGTCGCACTTGCGAGCACGAAGCTATATAATAATGTGTGTGTGTGTGTGTGTGTGTGTATTTAATATAATAGTGATACACTCTTTTAGTAGGTATATTCATGTGTGCCAAAAGCTCTCGATACTCGAGTGGTCTGTATCGTCCTTCGATATTTTTGGAAGCTGCACATGTATATATATATATATATATAATTACATGTGCAATATATATACGTTGGAACACAATAATAATAAATATATATATATATATGACGTTTATTATAATAACAGCCGACTTAGCTGCACTGTACGGCATTCGCCATGGGCACAGGGAAATTGCGGAAAAAACCTGTGTCGGTACAGTAGGGCTCTTTCGGCAGAATCTTCCTACAAGGAATGACCAAACTCTGGAAAGATTACCCTCCCGCTCAGCGATTTGATACGCCAGCCAGTTCACGGCTAAGCGGTCACCGCACCAAGTACTGTCCGCGCCCAACGTTTCTGCACTTTGGTGACCGGCAGAGCCACACGCCGACCGCGCACTTATCGCTGTCGGTTATGACGCTTGTTATAAATTTCATATTATTTTTATTTTTGATTGAAAATAAAGGCAGATTACGATTTAAATTTATCCACACGGACGAAATTTATTTTATTTTTATTTAAAGAATTATATCAAACCCTTTGTACTATTTAAAAAAAAAAAATTACGAGATTAATAATAATTATGATTGTGCAAATATCGTTTTTTAAATTTTTATGTTATACGGTGAAAATTTGAATATTCGCAATTGATCGAAATATTCAATTTCAATGAAAATATGATTTTTTTAAATTTTTTATTCCAATGATTTTTCGGTTGACGACCGACCCTTCATAGGGTGAAATTTGGATGGATTTAATGGTCCGTGAACCATCCCTCTGATAATCATGTGTTTTACCCGAGGCGTCGAAATCATCGCCGTCTGCGTGGGTGCGAGCGAGCACCAGCTAAAGATTCGACTAACCAAAAAAAAATATATATATATATATGTATATATATATATATATATATATATATATATATATATATATATAGACATAATATGGTGCAATGAGTGTTCTTCATTGGCTCGCAGGCTTTTTACGAGGTTAGTAACGGGAAACCGACAAATTTCCGTCACTACCATTCGACTCGTCTTGTATATGTGCAGTAGATCGGGACACATGCTTGCGTGTGAGAAAAA
The DNA here is from genome assembly GCA_963669185.1 of Dyspetes luteomarginatus. NCBI lineage: Eukaryota > Metazoa > Arthropoda > Insecta > Hymenoptera > Ichneumonidae > Dyspetes > Dyspetes luteomarginatus. The sequence goes on along the minus strand of OY769907.1, from coordinate 20,980,526 downwards.
GAGTGAAACTCGATCATCATCTCTTTTGGTCCCTCGTACTCTCCTCGTCGATGGGTCCCATGGGAGAAAATGGCACCCACGGGACCACCAGCAGGACGAAGAGTCGACATCTATAGTCTGGGTAATATATATATATATATACATACACACATATCCATATATATATATATATATATATATATATATATATATAATATATATATAATAATATAATAATAATAATATATATAATAATATTAATATAATAATATATATATAATAACATTTATATATATATATATATATATATATATATATAAATGTTAAATAAATTACCTAAACACCTTCATGCAGCCTTCTACATATTTCCAAAATCCTTCTCGCGCAAAAAAAAAATCCCATCATCACGAATTTTTTCAACCTCTCATATTTCAATTCCGCCACTCAATTCAAAAGAGTCGATCGACGCGCATCCAGTGCATGACGAGACGAAAAAATTTCGTTCGATAAAACGCACCTGCGTCCCCCGTTTCCTCGCAAAACAGATGCACAATACGAAATTTATACGGCTAATTGTAAATTTATAATGTGCGCGTATTATTGGTATATCGATGCGCTCTGTATATATGCAAATGAGAATAAAAATAGGCGATGGAAATATGGGTAAGGAATAAATCGATGAAAAGGATGAAAGAAATAACGATTAGCTTTAAATGTATATATATATATATATATATATATATATATATATGTATATATGTATATATATGTATATGTATATATATATGTATATATATATATATATATATATATATGTATATGTATATGTATATGTATATATATATATGTAGTTATGTTTTATACAGTATAACTGATGCCGCGGTATATCGAAAGAACGAGAGAAATCTAATGACTTTATTCAACGTCACCGGGCCTGTAATTACCCGCAGGCGACTGGCTCTCTGCGGCGTTCATCCTACTATTGCGCTACTGATGTCGCTGCTGCTGCCGCCAGGGGATATGCATCCCCTGCGTCTGCCCTCACCTCCCCCCCCCACTCCACCTAACCGCCCCTCCGCCTCCTCATCCTCTCTGTGTGGGTGGATATATGTGTGTGTAGCGATTAGGCGTTTGCTCGCTTTTACTCGGATTCCCCTGGCGCTTCGTTGTCGACGTACACGCGGTGATTACCAAGTTAGCCTAAATAGGGTATATATAGTGTTTGGGGAGACGATGGCTCCAACTGAATATACGTGTGGCTCCCGAGATGCCAATCACCGCACCCTTTGGTGAGTTAGCGCAACGTTTACCAGCGATCCGTCCATGTGTGGCATTCTGTATGCGTGAAAAAACACTTTTTTTTTCAAAAAGTACCATTTTTTTGCCTTAGGTGAAACAAAATCTGGAAATTTGTCTGGAGTTTTAATTACTGGAATTTTAACTGCACGTGACGCAACGTTTATCAACGATCCGTCCATGTGTGGCATTCTGTATGGGCGAAAAAACACTTTATTTGCAAAAAGTACCATTTTTTTGCCTTCGGTGAAACAAAATCTGGAAATTTGTCTGGAGTTTTAATTACTGGATTTCTAACTGCACGTGACGCAATGTTTATCAACGATCCGTCCATGTGTGGCATTCTGTATGCGTGAAAAAACACTTTTTTTTTGCATAAGGTACCATTTTTCTGGCTTCGTTGAAACAAGATCTGAAAATTTATCTGGAGTTTTGATGATTGGATTTCTAACTGTACGTGACGCAACGTTTACCAACGATCCGTCCATGTGTGGCATTCTGTATGCGCGAAAAAACACTTTTTTTTGCAAAAAGTACCATTTTTTTGCCTTAGGTGAAACAAAATCTGGAAATTTGTCTGAAGTTTTAATTACTGGAATTCTAACTGTACGTGACGCAACGTTTACCAACGATCCGTCCATGTGTGGCATTCTGTATGCGCGAAAAAACACTTTTTTTTTCAAAAAGTACCATTTTTTTGCCTTAGGTGAAACAAAATCTGGAATTTTGTCTGGAGTTTTAATTACTGGAATTCTAACTGCACGTGACGCAATGTTTAGCAACGATCTGTCCATGTGTGGCATTCTGTATGCGCGAAAAAACACTTTTTTTTGCAAAAAGTACCATTTTTTTGCCTTAGGTGAAACAAAATCTGGAAATTTGTCTGAAGTTTTAATTACTGGAATTCTAACTGTACGTGACGCAACGTTTACCAACGATCCGTCCATATGTGGCATTCTGTATGGGCGAAAAAACACTTTATTTGCAAAAAGTACCATTTTTTTGCCTTCGGTGAAACAAAATCTGGAAATTTGTCTGAAGTTTTAATTACTGGAATTCTAACTGTACGTGACGCAACGTTTACCAACAATCCGTCCATATGTGGCATTCTGTATGGGCGAAAAAACACTTTATTTGCAAAAAGTACCATTTTTTTGCCTTCGGTGAAACAAAATCTGGAAATTTGTCTGAAGTTTTAATTACTGGAATTCTAACTGTACGCGACGCAACGTTTACCAACGATCCGTCCATATGTGGCATTCTGTATGGGCGAAAAAACACTTTTTTTTGCAAAAAGTACCATTTGTTTGGCTTTGGTGAAATAAAATCTGAAAATTCATCGAGAGTTTTGATAATTGGAATTCTAACTGTACGTGGTGCAACGTTTACCAACGATCCGTTCATATATGTCATTATATATAATAAATAAACGAATTTTCATCGAAGGCAAAAAAATGGTACTTTTTGCCTACGATGAAAATTCGTTTTGCCTTCGATCTGAAAATTAATCTAGAGTTTTGATAATTAGAATTCTAATTGTACGTGGTGGAACGTTTATCAACGATCCGTCCATATATGTCATGAGTCTACGAGTGTCTTAGGATAAATTTAAAATTAATCGAAATCTTAATGAATCTAACATTGAATTAAAAAAAAAAAAAACAATCTTTGATCATAAAAAACATTCTCGTAAAACCTGCGTCAAGGAGCGGCCAATCGCAGTTTTATTATATATCTGATCACGATGACTATCGCGAAAGAGTAAACGGGGATGTTTTGTCGAGCATATATATATATATATATGTGTGTGTATATACTGTATACATACTTTTGCGTGCTATGGGATTGAAAGAAAATGTTCTCGACTTCGGAAAAGAGAAAGGGCTGCTGGTATATATCGTGGATTCTCGTATCGGTATTCCGTTCAGAAATTCTGTCCACGTGCAAGATGGCGGCTGGTAGTTTGCTAACGGCGTGCACCCCGCCCTTACGAGCGTTTTCTCTGTCCTTCAGAGCTCACCCTTTGCAAGAACATCCCGTTCTCCGCCCTCCTTTACCTACACACATAAATATATATATATATATATATATATATGTATATATATGTATGTATACAGCCTCTCTATCTCGCTCTCATCCTACACATAGCATTGCTTGCTCCCTTTTCATCCTCGCGCCGATTCGCTCATCCTCGCCCTCTGATATATATATATGTGAGGTGCAAGGGATGCTGGAATAGAAGCAGCAGCGCCAGAGAGTGAATAGGAAGGAAAGGGGGGAGGGAGCAACAGAGAGGGAACTGGGAAGCTTCAGTGAGCACGCTTGTGTGTTGGTTAGGCGTCCCAACAGTTTGACGACATGCCCATTATATCGCCCTTCTCCCTGATGTCAGGATCACCTAGCCTGCCTATACCCATATACGGGGTGTCTCATTTTTGCTGGAATTTAGTAAAAAATTTCGAGAGCGGTTGCGGTGAGTTTGAAAAATATTGGGGGGGTTTCACATGGGACAGACGCCCAATTTTCACAGACAAATCAATTGTTTTATTACGCAATAGTCGAAGGTCAAGAATCTTTAACGTTAATTATTTATAATAAAATAAATATAAATGATCTATAATGGTAATAATTGTCGTACCATATCGCCCTTCTCCCTGATGTCAGGATCACCTAGCCTGCCTATACCCATATACGGGGTGTGCCATTTTTGCTGGAATTTAGTAAAAAATTTCGAGAGCGGTTGCGGTGAGTTTGAAAAATATTGGGGGGGTTTCACATGGGACAGACGCCCAATTTTCACAGACAAATCAATTGTTTTATTACGCAATAGTCGAAGGTCAAGAATCTTTAACGTTAATTATTTATAATAAAATAATTATAAATTATCTATAATGGTAATAATTGTCGTACCATATCGCCCTTCTCCCTGATGTCAGGATCACCTAGCCTGCCTTTACCCATATACGGGGTGTCCCATTTTTGCTGGAATTTAGTAAAAAATTTCGAGAGCGGTTGCGGTGAGTTTGAAAAATATTGGGGGGGTTTCACATGGGACAAAGACGCCCAATTTTCATGTGAAACCCCCCCAATATATAGTACGACAATTATTGTTTTATTACGCAACAGTCGAAGAGAAAGAATCTTTAACGTTAATTATTTATAATAAAATAATTATAAATGATCTATAATGGTAATAATTGTTTCACCTCCTTGGATACTCCAAAAGTTTCAAGGATCAGATTTCAGCTAACAGGGAATCCTCGGAGAATTCTAGGAATTATTTTTCAAGTGCTTACTGCGGTTTGCAACAAACTGACGAGTCACAATATTTATGTTATAAACAAGTTTGTCGACTTCGCTGCTATTTAATTATTTCAATGTAGAATTTGAAAATTTCGCAATCTGCTCACCGCCCTGGCCCAGCATTTTCGAGGGTGCCGAATAATATCTTGACACCGTGTATATGTTCTTAGATATATATATATATATATATATATATATATATGTATGCGTATCCTATATGTTCTTATATATATAAGCATTTTCCAGGGTGCCGAATAATATCTTGACACCGTGTATATGTTCTTAGATATATATATATATATATATATATATATATATATATATATATGTATATATATGTGTGCGTATCCTATATGATCTTATATATATATAAGAACATATAGCACAGGATACAGGCATACAAAGTGTGTATACTTGGAACTAGGTGGATATACTCGAGGTTGTGTATATATACATCGAGAGAATTACATATATATAAAGGGGATGATGGTGCCTCGGTGTACAGAGGCGAGAAGTCTCTGCCATACTACGTATATATATATGTATATGAGCGGATATAGATACACAATACAGATTCCTCAAGACTCGAAAGCTCAAAGTGGAATGGGAGAGTATACGATAGGAGGAGGAGGAGGAGGAGGAGGAAGAGGAGAAGAAGATGCTGGAGTTTCCAGGCTCGCGGAAGCTCCTTCAGTCAACTGTGCCTCGACAGCTTTTGGCGCTTCGATATAATATACTTGAGTATATAAGAGGGTGAGTGTGTGCCTATTTGGAAGGATCTTTGTTGAATACCACTGGATCAATCCGTGAGGAATAGCAATTATCCTTGTCTATAGAAACGAGGAATCAAGATGGTAGGATGAAAAGAATAATTGGTAGAAATGTCTATAGGGAAAATGGGGGTAAAACGGGACACCAAAGCAAAAAATTATATTTTTGTCTTTATTACGTGTACAATACCGAAATTTTTTGTGTCAAAAACATATGAAAAATCAAAAATACAAACGAAAAGTCATCGACATCGATATTCATCACGGTGATTATAGTGCTCGATGGACGTTTTGCGTCGATTGATTGAAAACTGAAGGACTCATGTCACCTGCCAAGAAATGTTATTAGTGATCACACGGTGACAACCAGTCATATCTGACGAGTTCTCTCAGACTACGCAATATTTTTGAATGGATGCAATACAAAAAAAAAAATTATTTATGTAACAATGAAAAAAAAAATCATTGGAAAAAAAAATTATCAAAAAATTTTCATAGGAGAAAAAAATTGGTGGAAAATAATATAATCTTTGTCAAAATATTAGACTGATTGTCCGCACTTTACTTGTTTAGAGAATCTCGGAAAAGTATTAAAAAATCATTTTTATTGAAGATTTTTGTGTGGTGGTCCATTTTGCCCCCATTTTTCCTAATATCATATAACGAAGACCAGTTGACGACAGCGATGGCGATATATGTGTACAGGGAAGAGTCCTCGAGAACATTGACTTACCTTCTGTCTCTTTGTTCCTCTTTTGTCTCGGTGGTCGGAGTTTTTGTAAACGATATACCCGCAGCGACGTTTCTCTCGTGTGTGTACCGAGGATACACTCTCAAATGTCTTTGGCCATTCATCTCAACTGGCATCTCTTCTCTTTTCATTTTCATTACTTTCTTTGTCTCTTCTTTGCGTGACGATTCTTTTCAGTTGGAGCTGCTACTGGACCGCGTAATGGAGTGTCCACGATATACAGATATATATATATATATATATATATATATATAGAGACAGGAATAATAATTCCTGTCTATGCAAAACGTCTCGAGACAGTGTGACGAAGAGGTGAATGACACGAGAGCTCGACAAATCACGTGTAAACTTTACCGATTTCAAAATAGATGAATGAAAACTTAATTTTGCAATTTTCTAAAAAAAGTTATCGGATTCAAAGTACTGGAGAGAGTACTAAGTAATATTTTGATAAACGATTTTTTTCATTTTGCAAGAATAATTAAAGACACGATGAGGTAAAAATATTGTCCGACTAAAAGGAATTTTATCGCCTCATAAAGCATTTCGAAAATAAAAATCTGTTGATGAATAGAATCGAGTCTATTATAATTTTAATTGAATGATAATTCAAATAAAAAAAGAATTCTCAAAGAATTCCCATATATTTGATACAAGCTCGACAAATTTCACGTTATCAATCGGAAGATCGTTAATGAATCCTCGATTATTTCGAATATTTTATGTACCAGATGCCGAATATTCTAAATTTTTTAATTCTTAGAGAATTAAGAAAATTGGAGCAAAAACGTCCAGAGATTTGCTCAGGTTGTGTTTTTTTTTTTTTATAAATTGCTCTCCGCTATGCTGAAAAGTGAAGCAGAGGAAAAAAATCTTTCGCACGAACAATCGGATTTCTTTTTCACACGAGAATGGGCGCGCGTTTCGAGCTTCCAGGGCTACTAAAGAGGGATAAGCGTTTTGACGGAACTAACCAGCCGTAAGGACCTTTCGAGAAAGGATCTCGCGCTTAAATCTATAATCCTTTGGTTCTTGCGAAAATCTGAGGATCGGTTAACACAGGGAATTACGAGAGAAATCGTGACCATCCGGACGTTAAAGGATCTTCCGGTCTAGCTTCTCCATCTTGTTCTCGTTACACACCGTTTACAGCCTTCTCGCAATATCCACATATCGACATTTATAATATTTATTTCTTTCAATTTTCTTACAATCATTCTTTTTTCTCAATTTTAAATCTCATTTTGTTAGCACGAGGAATTACGAGAGAAATCGTGACCGTCCGGACGTTAAAGGATCTTCCGGTCTAGCTTCTCCATCTTGTTCTCGTTACACACCGTTTACAGCCTTCTCGTAATATCCACATATCGACATTTATAATATTTATTTCCTTCAATTTTCTTACAATCATTTTTTCTCCATCTTTTTCTCGTTACACTCCGTTTACAGCCTTCTCGCAATATCCACATATCGACATTTATAATATTTATTTCCTTCAATTTTCTTACAATCATTTTTTTTTTCTCAATTTTAAACCTCATTTTGGTAACACGAGGAATTACGAGAGAAATCGTGACTTTTCGGACGTTAAAGGATCTTCCGGTCTAGCTTCTCCATCATCGACTTTTATAATATTTATTTCCTTCAATTTTCTTACTATCATTTTTTTTTCTCATTTATGCCTCATTTCGATCGATTTTTTTTTTACCAAAAATTATCATCATCATTTACCATAAAAATTCGTGCACACTTCATACCAAATGAAATCGAACAAATGGGCACTTTTTCCTCATCAGTTTCAATTCATATTTGTATGTGCTCGCCAAAAAATACGCGACTAAAATTCGTGATCAATGAAAAATAAAAACTCCATCAATGATCCGCCATTCTTTGTTCTCGACGCACAGCAAAAAAAAAAAAAAAACAACAAAAAAAAAATGCGTATTTCACAGCGTCATTCTTTGTCCAAGAGACCGGAAGCGATACGAATGCCATATTCGCGTGGCTATTAAAAATTTATAATTAAATTGAAAAAAAAATTGCGAAAAGAGGGGCGGGGGGGGGGGGGGTGGTAGGGGGTAAAAAAACCAGTGAAAGAAGATGAAAAATCGAGGAATGAAAATAAATTGAAATCACACAGACACACATACATGCTGTATACAATACGCGTGTGTATATGCGCGCGTGCGTGTGTTCGTGCGTGGTTCGGGCATGTATATATGGTATAATCCGAGAGCGTAGAGTGCGTTCGTTTTTTGTTGCGAATATCACCGGCGCATATATATATATATATATATATAGAGTTTTATTATATATATATATATATATATATATATATATATATAATAAAACTCGCCACAAGCGGAGCAGCCGTACATCGGCACAGTTTTAATCAACGCTCTCTGCCATGATAAATCCCCTCGCGAGGAGTAAGAAATAAAGAGACAGAGCATGTCCAGTTTCCGGATGACTCTTCTTCATCCTGTACACACCTATACATATATATACATATATATATATATATATCTGTCCTTTTTTTTTTTTATTCATTTCAGCCACCATTCCCCCTTTCATCGGAGCTTTTTTTTTTTCAAATTTCATTAGCGAACAGCAGTCGGATTATTCGGTGAAAAAAAAGCGCGTCTACACAGCCCATATCTGTGTCCCTTTCCGGGGGATTACCGGAAGCCCGGAAAAACTACCAGGAAATGTGAAAAATTCGCGAGTCTGCCAGGATATGCTCTGTGCGGCAGTCAGCAGAGGTGGAGGAGAGAACGAGCTTTATGGCTGGAGACAGAAATATTGCTGGAGTATATTACTCTCCATGAAAAAGAGCAT
>OY769907.1:20925430-20971389 GCA_963669185.1 Dyspetes luteomarginatus | reverse complement strand
AGAGAGAGAGAGAGAGAGAGGGAGGGAGAGAGAGAGAGAAAGGTAGGTAGGTAGATGACAGTAGAATTCATACATACATATGTACGTCATAACGTCACATCAGAATCCGAGGAAAATTCGCATGCGGAATTGAGAACTGAGCCCGAGATCATCACAGACTCGTCGTTCAATTAGAGGCAGCCTTTGGCTTTGAAATACACACCGTCAGTTGATGAGCGCCGAGAGTATAGAATTGCGTCAAGCTACACCGCTGCAATGACGAAACCCTCTCAAGTTCCATCACCGTTACATTCTGCCATTGGGGCTAACAATGTACATATCGGAGTGTATATATTTGTACGTATGACGCCACTGACTGATAGGCTTGAATATCGAATGTCACGCTTCGAGTTTGCCAAATTTCGCAAAACGAGAGAAAGAGAGAGAGAGAGCTCGTGCCTGAAGACAAATTTAATTCTGGAAACATTGATATATAGACCACGTGGCATACCATACGACTTTCCAGCTAATCCAAAAAATACATGTAGCATAAAAAAAAAATTAAGTTAATAATGAAAAAAAAATTTAAAAAATTTAATTAATGAAAAATATTTTTAAATAATTTAATTAATGAAAAATATTTTTTAATAATTTAATTAATGAAAAATATTTTTTAAAAATTTAATTAATGAAAAATATTTTTTAAAAATTTAATTAATGAAAAATATTTTTAAATAATTTAATTAATGAAAAATATTTTTAAATAATTTAATTAATGAAAAATATTTTTAAATAATTTAATTAATGAAAAATATTTTTAATTAAATTTTATTCGATTCTTGGCCAACTTTAATTCAATATAAATGATTTGTTCGACTCAACTAAATGTTTTATTTATAATAAATTTAAAAAATTCAAATATATCCATTTAGTTAAGTTCAATGAAATTTTTATTCCGATAATTCCGTTGAATATTTTTTCTGTAAAATATTTTTATTTCATGACTATATATTGTCGGGTGAAATTGCTCGATTGATACCGGGATATTGAAATAAGAATCTTAAAATTTCACTTTTCTCCCCCGGTACATAAATCTTTTTGATTCATTTTCACCTTTCACTCTTTCTATATACTTGTCTCGTTCCTCAAATTGGATCTTGAAAGATTTAATTAAGGGGCTCTCCCTTCCACTCTCTCGGGGCTTTGGCGGACGGACAATCGTGAGATTGGAAGGCATTTGTGGTCAATCGAGCGCGTTAATTGCATCGCGTCTGTCCTTTGGATCTTTTGCACGAGAAAATAGGAGAATCAGAGCAGTCTCGATGTGAGCCACTCCAAAGAGTCTCGAGATAAAAATAGAACGAGAAATCGACAGTTTGCTTATATATATCGTATATATATATCGTATATATATATATGTATGTGTAGCAATATCTATCATGTTGGGCTTGGGAGAGGCGCGATCGATGTGCAAAGAGTGAAGGAAAATGAAAAGGAAAAGACAAATGAAAGGGCAACGAAGAAGTAAAACCACAGGGTAACATCTCCGTGGAAAGAACTGAATTCCCCTAAATTTTTTTATATATATATATATATATATAAATTTTTAGGGAATTCTGTTCTGAATATATATATATATATATATATATTCGAAGGGTTGTTATATCGACGTATATATAGATATACATATATATATATATTTGCGAAGGGTTGTTATATTGATGTATATGTATATTCCAGAAAAGATGCTGCGCTATCTACAAAAATATATATAGCACGTACATATAGAGTGAAAAGAGGTAAGAATGGAGGCGAGAGCGTAAAAACCCGAGGATCTGGGATGCCTCATGCCTTTCTCGGTACGTGACGCAACGTTCAATTAAATCGATCGGACGAATGAAATTCCGTTTGGTTGCTGCGAGATATCACCCCACGTCTCGGAACTTTTGCCATTCTCTACTTCCATCCCTCCATTTTCTTGGATTTCACTCACATCGTGAAACTGGAGTGACGTTAGTTTCTCCTGGAACTACGGGAATTGTCGATATATATATATATATATATATATATATATATATATACAATAATAATAGTACATAGGATAACGCTCGTGGGACTGAAAAGGTGTCGGCTTGTCACTTGGGAGAATATCGAGTATTTCGATACCATGGAATGTTTCACACGCGAGTCCCTCTCGCAAGTTATGTGCGAATGTGTGTTATTCGTGGTTCGATTTCGACGATCCTGAGGGACGAGAGTTGAGAGAGAGAGAGACGCAAACATGTAAAAAATTATTGAGATTTTTCGATTACAATAATTCCATCGAATGAAATTCTAATTTATGATAATTTATGATTTATGTGTGTGATGGATTTTTTTTTTTTTTTTTTTTTCAAAGCACTTTAATAATTTTTGTTTGTCGAGAAAATCGAGCTATGATTTATTGATAATCGAATGATATAAATTCGATCTGTGAGGAGATTGAGATACATTGATTTTAGAGCGAACGAGAATTCTTGATATTCTCTCGTTATTGCTGAGGTAGACGTGATTACTTTCGAATTGGATCCTTCGCTCTTGGTATCGAGAAATTCGTAGTGACGGAATCTTGGCTGTGATAACGGAGCTGGAAGTGAAGGGGATATTGACCTCGATGTTTTTTTTTTTTTTTTTTTTTTTTTTCCAATGATTGATTATCCTTTAATCTGTTGTTTGGAATGGTTGATTTTATTTCATGGACAATATTTATTTGAGTGGAATGATTAATTTTTTGTTTTTTTTTAAGACGACAGGACTATTTTAATTTTATCTCGATGCATTTTTGATTGAATTAATTAATTTAATGCAATTAATTGATTTAATGAAATTAATTGATTTAATGAAATTAATTGATTTAATGAAATTAATTGATTTAAGGAAATTAATTGATTTAATGAAATTAATTGAATGAAATTAATTAATTTAATGAAATTAATTTAATTGAAATGAAAGAAAGTCGTTTTTCACGCTGCAATCTATTCAGTCTGATCGCATCACTCGTGCAATACACAAAGGACCCGAATTTATTTTATTTTTATTTTTTCACCTACATATAAAGCCTTGAGAGCTTTTTCTCATTTATCACACTGGCTTTGCAACGAAATTTTCGCTCTTCACTTTTATTTACGTAAAAAAATTGCATGCGCGTATCTACGAGACCACCAAAACTCATTTTTTTTCCCTCATTTATTTCATTCGATACTTTTTGTCTCGATCTTTATTTTATTTTATTCAACGAACCAAGTATTGTTTGCCAACGTACCAAAGAGTTCCAATCGAGAATCGTCCGATCCATCAGCAGTGATGGTTTAATTAATCAAAGGTAGTGAAAAACGTTTTTGAAAGCACCCGCAGGCTTCGTTTGATCGAAACGACAATTTGAGTCTCGAGCGAGAAATAGAAACTGGATAAAATAATTGAAAGAAAAAAAAAGAAGATTATTTTTTTTTTTTCGTAAAAGCTCTCCTGATTCACTCTAGCATTATACTATATATATATATATATATATATATATATATATATATATATATATATATATAAATCTATCTATATATATCTATCTATCTACATATATACATATATATATAGGGATTCGAGATTAATTAGTTTCTTTCTACGATCTTACTCGTTACTCAAAAGAATTCGTTAGGGAAACGAGGCAGATATAAAAGACGAATTGAGACGAGACCAGATGAGAACAAGATGAGGGACTTCCTCTTTTTTTTTTTTTTTTTTTTTTCCCAGAAATTGAGGAAAGTTGAAGCGGAAACTTTTGATTTTTTTTTTTTATCGCGAGACCTCTGACGCTCTATATGAACTAATTATTATATCTATATGTATACAGATATATAATGCTCGATTCATCAGATCATCTCTCAACATTTGCACGAGATGTAATTAAAAAAATTCCATAATGTTCAATATGCCAGAGTGACGTAGAATATGAGCGAACGATTCACTAATATAGACGAGAGAAAATAACAAGTTTTAATTAAATTTTCGTTTACAGACTTTTGTTAACAAAATTCTTATTATTCATTATTAATTAACGAAGTGAAATAAAATAATTTTCTCAATTCTTTCAATTAGCAAATTTTTCCAGCCTTCTAATTAGCATAGAATTTTCCATATTTGGATCTTTGCTTATATCAGAGTTGTATAAATTATAATATATAAATAGTGCATTATCCATTAAAAATAAAATAAATAACGGATCCTCGTTCAGTTGCTTATTATTTAAATGATGGCTAACGGATTTTGATACATTTTGCCAATTATTTAAATAATGGTTAACGGATTTTGATCCATTTTGCCAATTATTTAAATAATGGCTAACGGATTTTGATCCATTTTGCCAATTATTTAAATAATGGCTAACGGATTTTGATACATTTTGCCAATTATTTAAATAATGGTTAACGGATTTTGATCCATTTTGCCAATTATTTAAATAATGGCTAACGGATTTTGATCCATTTTGCCAATTATTTAAATAATGGGTAATGAGATCGATAATGTATTATTTGAAAAATGGATTATTTGCAACTCTCGTCTAAATACATGAATAGCACGAAATCTAATGTATACATATACATATAATTTTGTATTACATGATATATATATATCTATATCGTGTGTGTGCCTCGAATCAGACTCGTTCTTTAGTCGCCATATGAGCAAAGCTGCTTCCTCGTTGAGAAATTTCAACAGTTAAACATTGACTGAGCCTCGAGGCGACATCGATACGCTCTTCATCGTGCTAATTAAGCCATTAATGAAGAGAACGAGGCACGGAACGAGATAATGCTAATGAAGAAGCCAAAAGCTCTTCCCATATCGAGAACACATAAGCAAAAGCCAAAAGCTCTCTAATATCGAGAACGCACATTCTAACGAGAATACGAGCTCGAAACAAAAACGTTGTTTCGAGCTCCTGTTATTCCCGATACACCGCATAAGCTGCTAGCGAATTATTCGAAATCCTCCTGGTATTCTACACGCATGTATATATGTACCGTATCGTGTCAAGGGGCTTTCCGAGACAGATATTGGAGTGGGGGGGGGATCTGGTTAGTTGATGGATATCAGTATTACCGATCCATATCGACCATCGCAATTCAGTCCAAGGCACAATAGATTTTTCACAAATTATTTTTATAAACAAATTGTTTTCCTAAACAAATTGTTTTCCTAAACAAATTGTTTTCCTAAACAAATTATTTTTATAAACAAATTGTTTTCCTAAACAAATTATTTTTATAAACAAATTGTTTTCCTAAACAAATTATTTTTCTAAACAAATTGTTTTTCTAAACAAATTGTTTTTCTAAACAAATTGTTTTCCTAAACAAATTATTTTTATAAACAAATTGTTTTCCTAAACAAATTATTTTTACAAACAAATTGTTTTCCTAAACAAATTATTTTTATAAACAAATTGTTTTCCTAAACAAATTATTTTTATAAACAAATTGTTTTCCTAAACAAATTATTTTTATAAACAAATTGTTTTCCTAAACAAATTATTTTTATAAACAAATTGTTTTCCTAAACAAATTATTTTTATAAACAAATTGTTTTCCTAAACAAATTATTTTGATAAACAAATTGTTTTCTTAAACAAATTAGTTTTACAAACAAATTGTTTTCGTAAACAAATTATTATAATAAACAAATTATTTTTATAAACAAATTGTTTTCCTAAACAAACAGATTGTTTAGGAAAACATAACTATTTGCTATCAGTGCAAAGCTCAGCGAAATAACATTTTTTTTAACTCCCAATTGGGTCTTTTCTCTTCGTGCTTTATCTTTTTATTTTCCAGCGGATACGAAACACCATAATTTTTCGTCTCTCAACAATCCTGACGGTAAATCTGTTATAAGGAAACATATCGCGTCGCTAAATAACAAACATCCCAAATTTATAGAAATAGATATGTATTGTACTGCGAGAATGAGAGATATACTCGTTTTTATGATGGCATATGGGAGCCCAAACAATGTACCTACAAAGAAGTCACTTTGTCCCTGTGCGAAGGGCCGTGTGAAGAGGCCATGTGAAGAACTCTACGAACAGACGAACTATAAACCACTCGATTATTCTCCCCCGTCATAGTTCCGTCCGGCTTTCTCTTCAAGCCACAGCTTCTCTCTCTCTCTCTCCCCCACCCCTCTCTCTCTCTCTTTCGCTCTCTTTCGGTCCAGTTGATATCCGAACCGAACACGTTGATATCCTCGCTGGACCATCGAGAATAAAACCAACCAAGTCTTTCCGCTTCGTGCAAAAAAAACTTTGAGACCAACCGAGCGTTAGTTTTCACTGTTGCAACACAGCAGCCGAGCTTTTTCTTCCATATTTGTTTTTTTTTCTTCTCTCTCGTTCTATATTTTTTTTTTATCTCCACATCATAATAAAATACAGTAAAAAGAAGAGATGAATGGAAATTTGATAAAAAAAAAAAGAAAAATCTGTACAGACTCAGGCACGATATATACTGTTGGAAAAGTGTTCGTTATTTTTGGAAACGCTACTGGATCGCTTGTTATCCCACTCCGGGATTATAAATTGAAGGTTGCAAAGGAGATTCGGAATTTTAACTTTGAAATATATTAGACATTCTTATTCGTTTTTCTCACAGTTCCTGCATAGATAGAAATTATGGAAGATGAAATAAAAGAGGTGTGTTTGCGCCAGGGAGTTTCCACTTTACCGCGTATGCCCAATGGAAGTAGCAGCCCAGCTGGCACAGGCCCAACAGAGATTATCCACCCTACTCTCGCTTCGCCTCCTCATTTTCTTCATCATGAAAACTCTTCAGGACGGTGGAAAATTTACGGTCTAACGGAACGAAAAATAAAGGGAATTAATGAACTCTCTCTCTTTCTTTCTTTCTCTCTCTCTTTTTCTCTTTCTTTCTCTCTCTCTTTTTCTCTTTCTTTCTCTCTCTCTCTCTCTCTCTCTCTCGTTTGAATCGATGAGGTATGGCGACATCACGAGATATTCACTAGAATTTCGGGATACAGAAAGAGAGAGAGAAAGCCACGTGGTTCCATGATATCTTGATTTTCATCTAATTCTATTTTGTTCCTTTTCCATTTTTTTAAATGTATTTTCTGATGTGCCACACGACTCGCTCATATCATACAAAATAATGATAATGTCGAAATTTTCCTTTTTTTAAATCCAGGACCTTTACCGGCAGTTTAAACGTATCTATGTATGTATATATATGTCATCGTAATCATATGTCGTGTATCGACGTATGTATGTATGTAGGCATATATATATATATATATATATATATTCATTTTATGAATGATTAAGATGAAATCATCAGGCTGTCAGAGAACTTTGAGCAAAAAGCTCTGTGGTACTTCCATTCGGATCATTCTTCATGATGACTCATACTGACAGTCACCCCTCGGCTATAGGGTGGCCTGAATTGAGTTCAGCACTTTTTTTACCGTGAGAGATAACCCACCAAACGACCTAAATCTTCGATCATCTTTGGCAACAGGCAGAAAAAGTGAAAGGGAGTATTAAGTGACAAGCGACAGAAAGGGACAATTCTTCTTGTCTCGGCTTTCCCTCCCCCCGTCCCGGTGAATGACTGAAGGTAAAAATAAGGAGAACGTCTAAATTTTTTTTATTTTTAAATCCAGGACTTTTACCAGAAGTTTCGACGTATGTATGTATATATATATATATAAATATATATATATTTCATCGTGATCATACGTCGTGTATCGACGTATCTATGTATGTATATATATATATATATATATATATATATATATATATATATATATATATATTCATTTTATGAATGATTAAGATGAAATCATCAGGCTGTCAGAGAACTTTGAGCAAAAAGCTCTGTGGTACTTCCATTCGGATCATTCTTCATGATGACTCATACTGACAGTCACCCCTCGGCTATAGGGTGGCCTGAATTGAGTTCAGCACTTTTTTTACCGTGAGAGATAACCCACCAAACGACCTAAATCTTCGATCATCTTTGGCAACAGGCAGAAAAAGTGAAAGGGAGTATTAAGTGACAAGCGACAGAAAGGGACAATTCTTCTTGTCTCGGCTTTCCCTCCCCCCGCCCACGGTGAATGACTGAAGGTAAAAATAAGGAGAATAAAAGGAATTGAGTTATCCCTCTTTTCCTGGCTTCCTCGATGGAAGGATCTTAAACCCAAGAAACCATGGGGATGATTCCTGGGAATAATGAAGTGCCTTGTGGATAACACGAATCCTCCCTCCTCCCCCCCCTCCTCCCCCCCCCCCCCGCCACCACGTTTATTACGATCGGAAGAGTGAGAGAGAGAGAATTGCGAAAATCACGATAAAACGAAGATGAAAGAGATACCATGACAAATAATATAAGAAGAATCAGTTCAAATAAAAAAAAAAACATTTTTTCGGATGGTTTTGAACGATTTCGAGTGTATGTCGACATAAATGAAATAATTCATACGTTCAATTAAAAGGGAGAAGATAATTTAAAAAAAATATATATATATACATATCAACGTCTATTATAAGAGAGTAATTTTATTTGTGATTATCTTGGGCGTAATTTCGTTTGTAATGTCTCGTTGAATTGAACGACGAGAGTTTGGTCGATAATTTCGACATCGTAGTTGGTTTCACATATGCATTTGTGCACGTATATTGTGTAATATATATATATATATAATATGGATGGGTTTGCTGTCTTTGTATGTGTATAGTTGAGTATTGTTGCCTGCAACGCACTGCTCAGTCTGATGTGCATCGTTATGTATATATGTATGTATATATATATATATATATATGACAGTTTCTGCTGTACAGCCAGATATACATACTTCAACCTCGATGCATCACTTCCAGCACAACCAGAGAGTAAATATATATAATGTATGTACATGCCATAGGGACGCTCAGAAGTGCCTCAATGGGAGAAGAGCAGTCAGCACTGGACCGAGCAATTGTAAACCCATAGTTTAGTGGCAATTACTGAAACGAGGCAACGACGTAAGGGTTTTGCTCGTGGTCTCCTTCCGTTGGCCGGGAAGAGAGCTTTTCAACGGGATAGTCATCTCCTCTTGTTCATTCATTCTCTTCTCTCTCTCTCTCTCTCTTTCTCTCTCCCTATTTCTGTCTCTGTTTCTCTCTCCCTATTTTTCTCTCTCTCTCTCTCTCCTTATTTCTCTCTCTCTCTCTCTCTCTCTCTCTCGCACACACGATTTCAAAGAGACACCGGAAGCTACAATCGAGAACGGACCTTGAGCGACTCTATATACGATTTTCTCTTCCTGTCTACTCTCCCATTCCTATAATTCTCAGACTGCGCCATCGGCCATTCCATTATGCCAAATGGACGAGCTCCTTACCCTCATCCCTTAGGATTTGGTCTACATTTTTCATTTTTTTTATCGTTCTTACAACCCTGAAAGACGTGAATTTTTTTTTTTGCCAATTTTTTTTTGCCAGTTTGGGTTTGATGATTTTGCATGAAGAAAAAAATATACGCGAAAGATCGGCCTGCTCTAGGATATAATATGGAAATATTTAGAGCTAATAGAGAATTTTAGTGAGTGGAAAAATTTTGCGCTTTGTGCAAAAACTTATGGGCATTTTAGAATTGCAACAATTATATTAAAAAATTGGATGGCAAATTCTCTCTTTAATTCTTAAATACATCAAATATATATGGAGAATTCCTTGCCAAATATATTTCATGTATTTCAGAATTAAAGAGTACAAATCCCTTCGAAACGAAATTCTCTCGCGATTTGCTCTCTCTCTCGAGACGAACTAATCACTTTGAGACTGTTGCAAAAAATCAGATGAGAGTTCGTGTAGAGTTCATTATACACACATATATATATATAACCAACTTGGTCGAATGCCTTTCTGGAGATTTTTTTTTCAGACACACTTCGGTCAAAGTAGCATCAGGAGGTAATAGAGAATTTATGTGAGTGAAATAATTTTGCATTTTGTGCAAAAACTTATGGGCATTTTAGAATTGCAACAATTATATTAAAAAATTGGATGGAAAATTCTAGAGAGTAAGGCTCATGGGGGTGTTTATTTGGCAAGGAATTCTCCATATATATTTGATGTATTTCAGAATTGAAGAGTGCGAATCTCTGCGAAACGAAATTCTCTCGCGATTTGCTCTCTCTCTCGAGACGAACTAATCACTTTGAGACTGTTGCAAAAAATCAGATGAGAGTTCGTTGAGAGTTCATTATACACACATATATATATATAACCAACTTGGTCGAATGCCTTTCTGGAGATTTTTTTTTCAGACACACTTCGGTCAAAGTAGCATCAGCAGTGAAAAGAAGGAGTAGAGTCAAAAAGACGACTGCAAACTATTGATGTTGCTTGTGAGTCGAGTGCGCTTTAGGTACTTTGACTCTCTCTCTCTCTCTCTCTCTCTCTCTATAGGCCTCTTCCATTTTCTTTAGCTTTCTTTTCTCTTAGCTCAAGTTTCTCCCTGCCTTTTGGTTTTTTAATTTTTTTGTATTTTGTTGTTTGCTGCCAGCGAAACGTTCCAGAAAATCTTGCATGTTCTCCATCTTTTATTTTCGTTTCTAGTTTTACTTTTACCCTCTAACGATCGTAATCTTTAGCAAAGTAGGGAAGAATTAATTAAGAATATATATTAATATATATATATATACTTTTAACGAATCATCCCCTATATATATAGGGGATGATTCGTTAAAAGTTTATTTCGGAGACTCGATCATCTACAGAGTTTTAAAGCCAAATGGGAATTCTCGTCACGAAAATTTTACGCCCTTGTTCTCTATTTTGCTCTGTCTTTCATTCGTGGTCGATGGATTGTCGTTAATTAGTGGTGAAAATTCGATTAATCGCGAGACACGAAGGATGGGAGTGGCGAAGACACGCTCAGTTCACTCTTGTATCGGCAGGTACTTGTCATTCAAAGTGCGCGAGCTTGTAAAACTTTTCGACGAGACTTGATTTGCCAAAACTTCGAAATCCATCCAACCACCCCCTCCCCTTTCTCCCACTATCATTGTATCTTGTGAAAAAATTTTAATTGATTAAAATTCAAGTTTATATGCACATTAATTTTTCTCCTTTCAAATTAATTGTATTTATTAATGATTCTCAATTATTTCATTATTTTCAAACCATTTATATACAATCATCTCTACTGGCACACAGCGAGTTCGTATATTCGGAATATTTTTTTTTAATAAAATTAATTATTCGATTAAAAATTATCGGTGAATATTTCGTTAATAAAAAATTTGACACGATAAATATATTTGAGCATATCAATAATATTTTTATCATTTTAATCAGACATAATATTCAATAATTATTTATTTTTTATTTTGAAATCCTTTTATTCTTATTACGAAAATAAAATTTTATCTTCGAATAATTGTCTGAGTGAGAAAGATCGATTAATTAAATTGACAAATAAAATTTTAATAAATTCTCAAGTGTACTATTTGCAATGTGGCCAAATGTACTCGATAATTTGAACTTGTGTTTTATTCAAGTGAACTTTGTACGAGTAGGATAAATTCGGTTTTGGTGGTGCGCATAATGCTTATTAGCAATCGTAAAAATTATCGGTGAATATTTCGTTAATAAAAAATTTGACACGATAAATATATTTGAGCATATCAATAATATTTTTATCATTTTAATCAGACATAATATTCAATAATTATTTATTTTTTATTGTGAAATCCTTTTATTCTTATTACGAAAATAAAATTTTATCTTCGAATAATTGTCTGAGTGAGAAAGATCGATTAATTAAATTGACAAATAAAATTTTAATAAATTCTCAAGTGTACTATTTGCAATGTGGCCAAATGTACTCGATAATTTGAACTTGTGTTTTATTCAAATGAACTCTGTACGAGTAGGATAAATTCGGTTTTGGTGGTGCGCATAATGCTTATTAGCAATCGTAAAAATTATCGGTGAATATTTCGTTAATAAAAAATTTGACACGATAAATATATTTGAGCATATCAATAATATTTTTATCATTTTAATCAGACATAATATTCAATAATTATTTATTTTTTATTGTGAAATCCTTTTATTATTATTACGAAAATAAATTTTTATCTTTGAATAATTGTCTGAGTGAGAAAGATCGATTAATTAAATTGACAAATAAAATTTTAATAAATTCTCAAGTGTACTATTTGCAATGTGGCCAAATGTACTCGATAATTTGAACTTGTGTTTTATTCAAGTGAACTTTGTACGAGTAGGATAAATTCGGTTTTGGTGGTGCGCATAATGCTTATTAGCAATCGTAAAAATTATCGGTGAATATTTCGTTAATAAAAAATTTGACACGATAAATATATTTGAGCATATCAATAATATTTTTATCATTTTAATCAGACATAATATTCAATAATTATTTATTTTTTATTGTGAAATCCTTTTATTATTATTACGAAAATAAATTTTTATCTTCGAATAATTGTCTGAGTGAGAAAGATCGATTAATTAAATTGACAAATAAAATTTTAATAAATTCTCAAGTGTACTATTTGCAATATGGCCAAATGTACTCGATAATTTGAACTTGCGTTTTATTCAAGTGAACTTTGTACGAGTAAGATAAATCCGGTTTTCGTGGTGCGCATAATGCCTATTAGCAATCGTATTCAATGTACGTATGGATCGCATTAGACTCGTGAATTGGGTGACACATAAATCGACTCGATTATCCAAACGGTTGAGCCAACTAACCGAAGGAGTGGGTGGAGGAACGAGCGTGCTGCTGGGTGCTCCACGCCTGATAGAACACGTGAATAGTTGCTGTATCAATATATACGCTTCTGCTCTCTCTCTCTCTCCCTCCCTCTCTCCCTCTCTGTCTGTCTCTCTGTCTCTCTCTCCCTCTCCCCCTCCCTCCATCCCTCTCCCTCTCTCTCTCTCTCTCCCTCCCTCCTCTCTCTCTCTCTCTCTCCCTCTCTCTCTCCCTCTCTCTCTCCCCCCCCTCTCTCTCTCTCTCCCTCTCTCTCTCTCTCTCTTGCTTTCTCACTCGCTCTTCATCCGATTTTGCTGCCGATCGTTCTCGTCCATTCTATAGTTACGAGATGTAAGAGAGAAAGAGAAGGAGAGAGAGAGAGAGAGAGAGAGAGAGAGAGAGAGAGAGAGAGGGAGAGAGAGAGAGAGGATGGAACGCGACGTTATCGTTTCTCTATTGGCCGATCTCGCGGTCTGCGAACTAGAGGGTCGTTTCCCTTTCCCAGTCTCTCTACGCCTCGTTGAAAATTTATCTTCTATCTCGCTCATTCCGCAAAAGCAATGAATAGCGAAAATCGTCGAGAACTTTCGGCACTACGAGAGTGCGATCGAGATATAAAATTTGCTCTACCGCAAACCCATTGCCAGTTCCAACGACAGACCATTTGCCAGTCTAGCGATGAATGAAAAATTACAAATACAAAAAGTGAATGAAAAAAAAAAACATGACAACTTTTACGTGTGTGGATTTTTTTAGAGTACAAAAATTCATTCGTATTATAAAATAAATTTTCATGAATGTAGAAATTTTAGGGTTTTTTTTTTCTTCTTCTTCTTCTTCTTTTTTTCACGCGAAATGTTTTTCATTTCCGGCAAAAACTCGATGAAATTTCTACACGGTGGGAATATTATCAATTGAACAAGCCAGTGGGGTGGGGGGGGGGGGGGGGGAGAAAAAATAAATCATTTGCTCATCTGGCAAAGGGAAAAGGGTCAAAAGTTCATAATCTTAAATGGCCCCATGACTCTCGCTTGAATGATTTACGATCATGGAAAAAAAATCATTTTTATCAGCTTTGTTCATCCTGACACCTTCGGTTTTATGGCCGTGACACTATTTTTGAAAAAAAAATAGTCAAAATCGAAGGGGACTGAGGGGGGGAGGGACAGCTCTAATATTTACTAAGTCAACACAAAATACAAGTTAAAAAAAAAGTTACAAGGCTACAATAAATGAAAGTCTACAAAAAATAAAAAATAAAAGTGTACAAAAATTACACGTCTACAAAAAAATAAGAGGCTACAAAAAAAATAAAATGCCACGAAAAAATAAAAGACTACAAAAAAAATAAAAAGCCACGAAAAAATAAAAGTGTACAAAAAATAAAAAAAATAAAAGTCTACAAAAGCTACAGCTCTATCGTATTATAACTCAAGTAGTATGAAGAACGTAAAAAAAAACGTCTCTGTCGAATAAAATCTCTGTCGTTTCTACCAGATATATAATATCGATATAAGAAAAGGACTTGAATCTCTACCAAACTACAACTTCATAAGAATTACAGCTCTCGAGGAAAATCTTTATCAAATTAGAACTGAACCGCGCACTAACTCTCGCATTTCACAGCTCCAGCACCAGATTCCAAGTCTCCTGTCGGATAAATTTATAGCCTGGTGAACAGAGCACTCTGTCCTAATTGCATTATCCTTTGCCAATAAATTTTTCGATTAATTTTTAACAAGTGAAATTAACTACAGGAAAGATTGATAATTTGATAATTAGTGTGTGAATTATCGTTTATTTATAGTGTTGGTAAATTATTATTTTATTTATTTATTTATTATTATTAACTTGTGATATTCTTTAGATTTTATCAAGTTCAGAAATGCCGGTTATTTTTTTTAATCACAAAAATTTACCTCATAACGATCATATCAATTCATTGTGTAGAGTGGAATCATTATTATTATTTATTTTTTAACGCAGCATCAAATGACAGTCTTGGCAAAAAATAAAGTCGAGGTTGTACTTCGAATATCCGCTGTCCCATGACGAGATCGAGTCTCGACAGAGACGAAGTGCCAGATAAGACTTTCTCACCGAGTGTGTATGCAGGGTCGAGACCGGAAGCTCCCACTGGTGGTGTAATGTGCAGCTTTTTCCCCGTCACCTTCATCACAAGCTTTCCCTACTCGTTGTAAATAAACTAACGATCCACTTACCCGATTGGCGAATTTTCCAAGCCAAAGGTGCAACCAACATTTATATATGTATATAATATATATATTTATTTATTGCACACATAACATATAGCTACGTGTGCATATATATATATATATATATTTATATTTATATATGTATATAAACCTTTACCATATATATGGTAAAGCCAGCTGTTTCTTGAGTGGCAAAAAAGTCTCTGCCAACGTGAAAATCGTGATAGAGTGCACTCGGTAGCGATGAGGAAACCGCAAGACTCACCTGAAACAGAGAATAAAAGAAAGACTCTTAGAAAATAAAGCTCTTAAAAAATGCATAATTCCCGTCTTTTGCCCGGTGGGTAGTCGGGAGTTAAAAAGCTTTGATGCCGTAATAAATATATATTCGATCATCAGGAAATGGCAAGACTCACCAGAAACACAGGATAAAAGAAAGACTCGTAGAAAATAAAGCTCGTAAAAAAGCTTTGATATCGAAATAAATGTGTATTCGATCATTCCATCAAAGTACAATTAAATAGAAGTATAAATATATTCAAATTGATCAGATAAATGTCCATATAAGTACTTAAGAAAAACTCTTAGAAAATAAAGCTCTTAAAAAAGCTTTGTTATCGAAGTAAATGTATATTCGATCATTCCATCAAAGTACAATTAAATATAAATATATTCAGATTGATGAGATAAATGTCTATATAAGTACTTAAGAAAAACTCGTAGAAAATAAAGCTCGTAAAAAAGCTTTGATATCGAAATAAATGTGTATTCGATCATTCCATCAAAGTACAATTAAATAAAAATAAAAATATATTCAGATTGATCAGTTAAATGTCCATATAAGTACTTAAGAAAAACTCTTAGAAAATAAAGCTCTTAAAAAAGCTCTGTTACCGAAATAAATGTATATTCGATCATTCCATCAAAGCACAATTAAATATAAATATATTCAGATTGATGAGATAAATGTCCATATAAGTACTTAAAAAAAAATCTTAGAAAATAAAGCTCTTAAAAAAGCTTTGCTACCGAACTAAATGTATATTCGATCATTCCATCAAAGTACAATTAAATAAAAATAAAAATATATTCAGATTGATCAGATAACAGGGGGTTTGGATTTGACTGTCCCACAATTATTTAATGATTCCATGCACGATTTTTCTCTTCCATAAAGAATTTTTGAACAAAAAATAACACGAGATGAGAAAAAAAAAAAAAAATCAATAAGAAAAATCATTATTTCGCTTGCAGCTTTTCGAGTTTGGTCGTTTTTCGTCTATCGGAGCATTTCTCGTTGGATGAATTGTAAAAAGATTGCCTATATATATAGATGTACAGCGACGTGGATTTTCGTGGGCTTTGTACTTTTCAGGTACTTTTCATAGAGAAACGCGCAACTCGCATCACGTCACAGAGAGAAAACGCACAGCTACTCTTCGTTATATTGCTCACAAAGCTCAACAACGACAGTCGCGTTCGTACACATAAATATATGTCTGTATAAAAATCTTTCTGTCATATATCATCAGAGGTAGTCAAATAGAGTCTCAGGGAAATAATACGATGGGTACTTGGAGGAAAATATGAATCCTTGAAATGTCTCGAAATGCTCTGAGAAGAAAGAAAAATGTGTAAAGCTCTCGTATCGATATTGCTGAATCGTTTCGGTTTGACAGAGCACAGACGTACTTATGGCATAATGATTTATCCATGAAACTCGATATGTAAAATATTACGAGCTTGGCGAACACTCATTATAATTACATATGCGTATAATAATAATAATATCTCGAATTGAAGAAGTGGTCCAATAATGGGGACACGAATTAATAAATACGTATAATAATAATATCTCGAATTGAAGAAGTGGTCCAATAATGGGTACACGAATTAATACATACGTATAATAATAATATGTCGAATTGAAGAAGTGGTCCAATAAAGGGGACACGAGGATAGTCAATAATTCGAGTATAAGTGTGCACACGATCAGAGGTAGTCAAATAGAGTCTCAGGGAAATAATACGATGGGTACTTGGAGCAAAATATGAATTCTTGAAATGTCTCGAAATGCTCTGAGAAGAAAGAAAAATGTGTAAAGCTCTCGTATCGATATTGCTGAATCGTTTCGGTTTGACAGAGCACAGACGTACTTATGGCATAATGATTTATCCATGAAACTCGATATGTAAAATATTACGAGCTTGGCGAACGCTCATTATAATTACATATGCGTATAATAATAATAATATCTCGAATTGAAGAAGTGGTCCAATAATGGGGACACGAATTAATAAATACCTATAATAATATCTCGAATTGAAGAAGTGGTCCAATAATGGGGACACGAATTAATACATACGTATAATAACAATATGTCGAATTGAAGAAGTGGTCCAATAATGGGTACACGAATTAATACATACGTATAATAACAATATGTCGAATTGAAGAAGTGGTCCAATAATGGGTACACGAATTTAATACATACGTATAATAATAATATCTCGAAATGTCTCGATATGCTCTGAGAAGAAAGAAATACGTGTAAAGCTCTCGTATCGATTTTTGCCGAATGGTTTCGTTTGACAGAGTATAGCATAATGATTTACCCACGCATGAAACTCGAGCTGTAAAATATTACGAGCTTGGCGAACCCTTTGAAGTTCGTAACGAATCGCGTGATTGAAGCTTACGCGCACTCATTATAATTAATACATACGAATAATAATAATAATAATATTAATAATAATATTAATAATAATAATAATAATAATAATAATAATAATAATAATAATAATAATAATAATAATAATAATAATAATATTAATAATAATATTAATAATAATATTAATAATAATAATAATATTAATAATAATATCTCGGAGGGCAACAGAGAAATTAAACTTTTTTTTTTATTACTTGGCATCGCGATGCTGCCACATTTTTCGATACACCTGGAGAAAATATATATAAGTAGGCAAAGGAGGGGGCAAATAATTTTTCTTTTTATATATATGATAGATTTGCATTATTCATGGATTATAATTAATGGTCCGTGTACGTAGAATCTGTAATCAGAGATTAGTGCTAAAATTGTGGCAAATAGGGACAAATGTTTCGTCCACTAATCCGTAGGAATTTCATCATTCTATTGAATTACTATATATAGATGTTTTCGCGTGCTTGAATGAATCGTACTGTTAATATAATCGAATTCAAACGCACTTTGTATCCCTCTCTTGCGCTTTTGCTGTTCACTGTGGTGTATATATATATATATATATATATATATATATATATATATATATATATATATGTATATATGTAGTTTGTATTCTGGAAATCGCTGGGGGTGCTCAAACGTGCTTTTACCCCTGTAGCTTTGGCCTTCACTCTCTCTCTCTCTCTCTCTCTCTCTCTCTCTCTCTTTCGCTCTCTGTCTCTCCCTCATCGTTTTCGATCAATTATCCATGATGCTCTGGTAACCGATTACTAATTGCGGGATACAAATTATTTGGGGTGAGAAATACATTGATGATACATATATATATATATATAATATTGTACGCATAAATCAAATAATAAATGGCGTAATAATTGCTGCAACTCACAACAACATGTGTCTGCCGCTGTTACACGTTACAAAACTAGCTAGCTAGTAAGTTGTGAATTTTACAAAAAAAAAAATGAATTTGTCAAATTCACTAAAGCGATAAATATATATTTTTTCTATTAAAAAAATGTCAATATTGCAGTCTTGTAATTTTGCCTGAGAATCGCGAGTTTAATTATTAAAGTCATTTCTCACCTCAGAGATGGTAAATTGCTCGATAAAAGTAACATCCATTTTGTTTTAAAAAAAGAAAATAAAAAATAATAAAAAATCGAGTTTAATCGTAGATGATATGGTTGGGAGAAAAATGGTCGATAAGGAAAGAAGAGAACACGCGATCGGTGCTGGAGAAAAATACTGTAACGTCTCAGGGGTCGAAAGAGCTCGGAAGGAAAGGAAAGAAAAATAAATGTACAAGAGAGGCAAAGTAGAGAAGAAAAGCTCTCTCTCTCTCTCTCTCTCTCTCTCTCTCTCTCGCTTATATACCCCGCGACGGAAGAGACTACGACCGACGTTCCACTTATGCAAATTTTTACGAAACGATCGCGCGCTCCTGCTCTTCTCTTATTTGTCTTTTTTCTCACAGCATGACCGAACGGAGCATGCATAGAAGGGTTGTTCTTACTTCCATTTCTACTAGATATTGTACGGGTCCCTATAAGTATAGGACTGGCAAGAAGTGTCATTACTTCCGATTACGATGGGAGTTACGAAAGCCTCGTGAAACTCGCTTTGTATGTCACTCGTGCCCTCTTGGAGTACATATATATATAGTACAACAACGCGTAAATATATACATATAGTTATATGTTACAGTTATGCCCATAATGGGTTCAACGCCCATCCGAGTTCATGGAGAGGCAAAACTTTGAGGTTTCCAGCCAATTCTTTTCACAGAGCTATATATTCGTTACTACAAACTTTATATATAATAATTCGAACCGGATACATCCATGGGACATTTCATGGCACCATTTCCAAAACGAAAATAAAATAAAATGAAAATAAAATTGGAATAAATGATTGAAAAAATATATATATAAAATAAGAATATTTCATTCAGGTACATCATTTTTTATTTAAAAATATTTGTTTGCACGCATTTGGCATATAAATTGTTCCCATGAGATATTTTATAGTTATGCCCATAATGGGTTCAACGCCCATCCGAGTTCATGGAGAGGCAAAACTTTGAGGTTTCCAGCCAATTCTTTTCACAGAGCTATATATTCGTTACTACAAACTTTATATATAATAATTCGAACCGGATACATCCATGGGACATTTCATGGAACCATTTCCAAAACGAAAATAAAATAAAATGAAAATAAAATTCGAATAAATGATTGAAAAAAAATATATATAAAATAAGAATATTTCATTCAGGTACATCATTTTTTATTTAAAAATATTTTTTTGCACGCATTTGGCATATAAATTATTCCCATGAGTTATATTATGACAAATTATACAAACGAAAACGACTCAATAAGTAGAACATGTGAATGAAAAAAAAATAAAAAAATCAAATATATATAAATATGTTTGAATTTTATATTTAATAAAAACGTATGGGACGATCGTTGGTGTTACCAGCTGTACGTCGTCCCATGTGTAGACTAGCATATGCGACTAACGAGGCAGGTGATTTATCGAGCTGCCAGACTCTATTTCAGAGACACCTCCCTTTCTATCTCTCGCAAAAAAAAAAAAAATAAAAGAAAAAAGAAACGAAACGAAACACATCACGTTTTGTGGTACACGAGAGTGGACTAAAAGGGGTTTGATATGAAATCGTTCAAGCGATAGAACACGGATACTCGGCTTGCCAAGCCTTCTCCATATTTTCTGGCTCTCTCCGCAACGATCGAACGTCCATCCAGGTTTACGTGTGTTCAATGGCTACGATATATCCCTCTCTTGTTACCTGTCCACGATTTATCGACATCGAAATGTAGAGTATTTATATTGATTCAGGGCACATTCACCGTTGGAGTCATATTTCCCTATATAAATGAATATTTATGCTTTTTCTACTCAGTAAAAAAGCAAATTTATACGGATAAATAATTACTTTTTATCTTTGAACAAAAATGATCATTTTTTTCTATTTAAAGCTAAAGATCGAATGAAAAAGTATATAAATAAAAAAATATTGCCCTTATTATTATAATCATATTACCCTTAACTTTGGCAAAAATTTTTTTTTCGTTCTCGTACATTTGTACGTGTTTCTTCTTTCACTAAATTTTTCAAATCTCTCATTGACGTTCTCTCGAATATGACATTTTCCATCCCCTCGTCTTGCTGTCTTTGATTCAATTTTCCCAAGATTTTCTGAGGGCAGCTATTTATATATATATATATCTAATTCGTGAAACGTGCTGAACATTCAGCCGAGAATTACGAGAGTGAAGCATCTCTTGGTAGTGAAATACACCTCGAACTCGAGTGTTTTGCTACCCTCTTTTTTGTACAAACAGGATTTGCACTTTACTGCTATGTATATATATATATACAACAGCAGTACGGTGTAATATATATATACACTGAATTTACACCGTATTTACATATATATATATATATATATATATATATATATATATATATATATATATGTAATAGCAGTACAGTGTAAATTCAGTATATATATATATATATATATACAGTACATGTGGGAATCCATTTCCGCGGCTATGCCTCTGTTTGCTGAAGTATTAACGAGTATTATGAATGCCGAATGGATCAGTTC
The DNA here is from genome assembly GCA_963669185.1 of Dyspetes luteomarginatus. Classification (NCBI taxonomy): domain Eukaryota; kingdom Metazoa; phylum Arthropoda; class Insecta; order Hymenoptera; family Ichneumonidae; genus Dyspetes; species Dyspetes luteomarginatus. The sequence continues at coordinate 20,950,011 of OY769907.1, read as the reverse complement.
AAGTGCCCAATTCTATAAGCTCGATTTTGTCGGCTTTTTATAATCGGCTCATAGGCGCACACACACACACACACACACACACAGGGAGAATTGCGACGCTCATATTCTGATATATCGAGGGATTTGAAATATCGGTGGGACGTGTTTTCATTGCACCTGGGAGCTTCCAGCGGTAACGAAGTAATTGAAAAAAAAATTTACGAATAAATATTCGCCCTGTTACACGTTTTGCCCCAAGCGATATTACGTAAATAATATTATTTTTTTCTATTTTATGCTGCAGGGTGCAGATAACAAAAACCAAAAAAAAATTCACCCCTTTTTTTTTCGAAATTTCTCCATACGTTAAATAATTGGATACACACATGCACGTCGTCCAACACCGAGAACGATACTTTGGGGATAAAAATCGAGTTTACCGATTACGAGAGATAAAAACAAAATCATAAATATTTTGATTCGCGAATATTAATTATGCGAGCTCGAAATATATTCCTCGTTTTCCATTAGATGACGCGAAACAAAAAAAGTGGGGAAAAAAGTTTGCGTGTTTGGGCGTCACGATGAATTATTTTTTGCCTCATCTCCTTCGACCAACAACAGGGAGAATCGCGAACGTGACGTGTATGTAATCGTTAAGAATCGCGACGACTAGGATGACCTACTTAGGACGGTTACATGGAGGTACTAAATTTTATATATATATATATAATACATATAACTAATATATATATATATATATAATTAACACACACACATATATATATATATCTACTTTTAAGAGAATAATACTGCGGGTACTCGACTGATGTAATTCGCTGGTGGTAATAAAAATCCTGCAACGATAACGTGGCCTGAATGTTTACTAAAGTCACTAAAAATTCACTTCACGCTCCAAGTTAATTTTTTCCATAAAGTTTATAATTTTTTTTATACTTTTACTTGGGACATCGATCTGACATGAAACTTAGAATAAAGATTTTTTTAAATGACCGCGAAATATACGAATGAAGACTTGTGAGATCGAAGAATTGAGAAATTGACAGAATCGAGTTTCTCGTGGTTACGATGACAGAACACATGACGAGCGAACAGAACCGGAGCGATTACTGGCCTACTTTTGATGGAAACCAACGGATATATATATATATATATATATATATATATAGAAACTCCATGACAATATATGCGTATATACAGCTATGTAAATATATATACGAGTGCCAGATAATTGTACGGGTAACATTGAATCCAGGACACTGAAATCGATTATTCATGTGCAAGTTAAAAAATAAAAATACATTGATTTTATTCGGTTGTCCTCCTTTACAAATTTATTTCTCTGAGTCACATTTTGGATAATTAGCCAGCAATTTAAAAGCTGACTGGTATAGTTGCTCAGCACGAGAATAATTCAACTGAAAATCGTGTACCTGTTAATATACATATGTAATGTCTATATGTCGTGTGTAAGGACCCTTGAAATTATATATATATATATATATATATATATATATATATATACATATATATATGTATATATGTATAATGATATATATGTATATATCTATAATAATATATATATAACACACACATATACATATACATATATATGTGTGTGTGTGTGTGTGTGTGTGTGTATACCAAATTCTATACATTATTTTGGGGAACATACGAGAGAATCTACAGAAGGGCAATTTCTCTCCGCAGGTTCTCGGCACTTTCGCACGTTGAGAGGAGAGTTTCTCACTGAATTTTCCCCAGCACAGTCGCATATACCCTCGTAATTTATACGCTCGGTTGAGAAATTTCCGGCGAGTTGAGTTTCTGGTCCATGGCAAGGGACCGAACAAAATTCCCCACCTGAATTATCCATCTCGTCTTTCTGGAAGGACGAGAACGCGATGATGACAACGACATAGAAGAAAAATAAATCATTCACCGAATGACAATTGCGTGTGTTTTATTTCACAGATTAAAATTTTCCACAGAGAGGATTTTTTTTTTTTTACCAGCTAGTAAAAAATTTCAGCGAATTTCCTCATACCAAAAATTCGATTCTTTCGAACTTTTATATATTTTTAATTCTCGTACAATTATAAAAAATTGTTAATTTTTCTAATATTACATAAGCAAACTGATGGATTTGAAGAAAAATTAAATTTATTTTTGGGTCAAGAGCTGAATTTTGCAACTTGGCAAATTTTGTAAATCTGAAAAAAATAAAAATTGAAAAAGTGACAAGGGGTGGAAATTATGAGAAATGAAGAAGGCTTCTAATTTTTATACACGTCAGTCTCGAAGCCTCTAATTGACATTTTTTCATGTAATGGTAATCAGGAATTTCTGACATACGAATTTCAATGATGATTGGGGCTCGAGTTCAGGAATACATGCCAGGACGCTTTGATCCTGTAATCAAAGAGCTCATAATTTGATATCCACAATTGACTAACACGAGTAATGAGAAGCCATATATATATACATATATATATATACATGTATATCTATATATATATATATAAATACATATATCCATATATACATATATATATATATATATATATAGCCTCTCATTGGCTTAGGCGTTATTGACGCCATTCAATCTGGCAAGCATCGCAAGCGAATATTATTAATTGGACGGAATTAATTCGCAATATTTTACGACGCGTATGATTTGAATTGGTAAACGAGAAATTCGTTAATAAATGAATCACGCCAGTCTGTGAATATAAATCCATTTCGAGCTTCCCAACACATCGTAATATCGTTAATCAGATGAACGTAACGATCTAATTGTTATATTTATTAAATCAGTGAATTTTGATTTTTTTTTTTTTTTTACTCAACATAGAAAACAAAAGAGCGATCAGGGAGGTTTCAGTGCTGTTTGGACTAATTTCAAAATTCAACAATTAAGAATCATCGCTTGAAGAAATAATTATTCAATAAAGAATTGAAAGGATTTTTTTTTTTTCGACTGACAAAAAAGTTTGAAAAAAATATCATCGAGCCACCAACCACGTGGTGTAATCAGGTCGAATATGAAAAAATAATTGAGAGTGATGATAAAATTTGGGAAAAAAAAAAAAAGTTTGACGTTAGGGTGAGGAATGTGAACGTGAAAAATGGATAGAAATAATTCATAGATTTACTGCATAGAATCAGAAACGTCCAAACGATGAGAAAGGGGGAGGCGTTTTGTGCGAGGTAAAAGGGTGCGAGACGACGAGGAGGAGAAGGAGGAGGAGGAGGACGACGACGACGTAACGGGCTTTCATTCCCTGATCAAAGGAAGCCCGGCAGCTCTTCATTCGATTCGATGGTGAAACGAGAGGCTGCATTGGAAAAGAGACTTTGGTTAGGCGACGACCCGAGACGAGATTCGAGCTGCTGGTGTGTATACAGTTGACGACGAATAAGGGCTTCAAGGAGACGAGAAAATGAGAGGAGGTAAAGAGAGAGAGAGAGACAGAGAGAGAGAGAGAGAGAGAGAGAGAGAGAGAGAGAGAGACGCGGGTTATGTGCTGATGATGCAGTAACGTTTGGGAATGGTAATAGTGAGTCTGTGTCGTCATATACGTCAACATATGGAGGACGAGGACGAGTCAATCGTGGTGGAAAAGCATGTAAAGAGATAGCTTATATATACAATGTATATACATATATACATGGAAACCTACATAGTAAAATACATAGTGAAATATATGGCAATATACATAGTAAAATACATGGTAACATATATAGTAAAATACATGGTAACATATATAGTAAAATACATGGTAAATACATTATAAAATACATGGTAAATACATTGTAAAATATGTGGTAACATACATGGGTATATGCATGGTAACATACATGGTAAAATATATGGTAACGTACATGGAAAGATACATGGTAACATACATGGTAAAATATATGGTAACGTACATGGAAAGATACATGGGAACATACATGATAACATACATGGGTATATGCATGGTAACATACATGGTAAAATATATGGTAACGTACATGGAAAGATACATGATTACATACATGGATACATGCATGGTAACATATATAGTAAAATACATGGTAACATATATAGTAAAATACATGGTAACATATATAGTAAAATACATGGTAACATATATAGTAAAATACATGGTAACATATATAGTAAAATACATGGTAAAATACATGGTAAATTGCACGGTAAAATACTCTCAGGAAGTGAAATTCATGGAAACGTCTCTGCCTATACAGGCACATACAAATGCACAGACCACATATGAACTTTGGATAGTTGAAGCCAGAAAGTTTGCGCTGGAGAACTATCGTTGAATGGTTAAAGGGAATGATGAGCGAGCTCCGAGCTCGACCACATAAATACACGCTCATAAATTTACGTCCATGGAGATGCAGCCCATGTGCGACCCATGTGGAATTTGCGTCGTGAAATATACATGCGACATATTTTATCAACAGGGACTGGATATACACGTGAAATCGTTGAACACTGCGAGGAAAAGTCATTCAAGCCTCTGGCAAAAGGTCCAAAGGGCACATCAGAGGAAACTCGTGAAAATCAGTGATGGATCGGAGGCTTTGCTCCTTCCTACGTTTCCCCTACACACACACACACACACATTATATATATATATAACTGTGTGTGTGTGTGTGCAGAAACCCTCCTATATATATATATATATATATACACAAATGGGAGGTTTTCTGCTTCGATGGTGAAAATCTTTGATAAAGAGAACGGTGGTTGAGAGAAGCGAAGAGTTGAGGTCGAGGATGGAAAACATGAGAAACATCGAGCAGGATTTTCTCCCATTAGACTCGACATTTCTGACTGTGCGGTCGTCCGATAACAATGTTACAACTTATGAGCATGTGTGTATGAATAGAAATAGGAACATAGACGTCTATATTATTGGGTCACATGTACGAGCGAATGGTAATTAACGCTTGGCCGAGTTTCGATCCCTCGGTAAATGTCGAGCGGGAGTCTTTACCGCAGACATGAATTTATGTACATGCACGATACATTATGATATGCATTAAAAATTCGAGTCTCGTTTTTTTATCTCCTCAAACACGATCTGTCTCCATTTTGAAAATTTTTCAAAAATCAAAAAATCAATTAAAAAATTCAATAAGGTTAATTGTTTAAAAAAAGATCCCGATGAATCTTTCTCCCCAATTCTTGTGCTTCATATCGACATTGATCGCTGTACGAAGCATTACATAATATGTATATATAGAAGTCTTTGGTTGTTCGTGATTGACAGTTGATACTAGGCAAACTGTCTGAAATGCTTCGTGTGTGTATGTGCGTGCTGTCATGGCTGGCAGCAATTTACATATACACACGTAAAGGGTATACATATATATATATATATATATATATATATATATATATATATATATGTGTATATAGAGAGAGAAATCCCCTTACATATTCCTATATATATATATATATAGAGAGAGAGAGAGAGTCAGGACTGTTCGCATGGGTAATGTGTAACGTTGAGAGAACTCCGAGGTGAAATCTCGGTATACAACAAGAACGTCAACGACGTGCAACGTGGCTTGATGAGTAATCGATATCATCGCCCTGTATCCTGCATACTGAAACTTTAGACGAGCGTAATTGTGTTCTATCGAGTGGCCTATTATACCTGCTTACATATATATACAAAGAGGTCGACGTAATAAATAAGATAACGTCATAATGTCACGAGACATGAGAGATAATTTCTATCGACTGCATAGTTGAAAATTTCCCATCCTTTCCAAATAAATATTGAAATTTTTCAAGACCTGCCAGAAAAGGCATTTAGTCTACGTAATTATTTGATATTTATACACAATAAACAATTTTTTGTCTCAAAAGTCATTCAAGAGTGAAATATTTCACACAATGTATTTTAATCCCTTTTTATATTATTCCTATTTTTTTGTTCATATGAAATTTTTTTACTCCTCCACTTTACTCGATGATGACTGGCAATTTTTGCATGAATTTATACATCGAAAGATTGTGTAATTTTTTTACTAAAATATGCGAGTTTTTTTTTTAATTCCACAATGTTGGAATATATAGATGCATTTTTTCGAAAATATTTTACTCTCACTTTCCCCATGGAGGTAACGAGAATTTTTACAGTTACGAAAAATATTTTTTACAATATTATTTGACCTTTTTTTTTATTTCTGTCTTCTGTTTTCCATAAGGGTGCAAGGTCATTGAATATAAGAAACTAGACTTTTTGGAGTGAAAAGAAAAAAAAAACAAAAAGATTGTCCTTTTCTATTTTTCAATATTCTTTTCCTTCGTATATCCATCATTATATCTCGATGAGAGATTTACGTGAAATAGAAGTACCTCGATATAAACTCTTTTTACCATCTTATAATACATATAGTGGAGGATATACACTCAAGTGAATATATTCGAGGAAGACGTCCGGAAAGTGGGTAGATATGCATACACATTCGCTTTATATGCGAACGTTCGCTGAAAACGTTTTGATCCTCTTGAATTCGCGAAATAATAAGAGGGAGAAAGAGTAAGAAAGCACTTTAGAAATGTAGTATAGGATATAATATGGCCTCTTTTGAAAAGCTGGCTCGCTTTTAGAATTTCAAAGAAATTTTACGTAACAGGTGCACAACTGGATAAATTCATAGCTTGAACGTTTCTCGTGTTTTATTTATGCAGCATGTGTACAGATTGAACAAAAAAAAAAGATGCATCTTTTTGTCTTTTTTTTTTTTGGGGGTATAAAGGTTAAAGTTTATAGGGCGACCTATCAATCCAATTTACTGTCAAATATTTCATACATGCTATATTTAAAGGTAGTAAATGCTTGGACTAAATGCATAAAATCGTAGAGCACGTATTAGATCGAACCGTTGGGTTATAAGGGAGTTTGGAATAAAGAAGAGCCTTGGAAAATGTGGCCACGTCGATGGAAGTTTGGGGAGGTCGAGTGAATGCTTTGCAGCTGGTTGAGGGCCCGAGAAAGGACTTGGTGGAGAGACGCCGGTGGTCCAAACGTGATATCGAATTCTGGCCACGAGCCAAAACTAATTACATCATCGAGAGCCTCACTTAACGTACCAGTATAGCCACTATATGGTTCTGGACATTGCAGATAGCTCGATTCCATCACATACTTTCTCTAACACTGCTTTTACCTTCGCACACACACCCATACACACAAAGGTTAAAGTTTATATCTCATTCTTCCATATACACTTGAGACCTTCCAGTTTTTGGCTACCAACATTGAACGTACAGAATCGATTTTTTTTCTCTAAAAATACAATTTTAATTAATTTATTTAACAATTAATAAATTGAAATGTTATTAATCATAAGACCAACATAGAGTGCATAGGTCATTTGGGGATTCGAGACAAAGAATTTTCCTCGCGATTACAATCCATTGATACAAGGCATGTCAGAGGTCAAAGGATATCCACGAGGAGACTTTTCAAATATTGAAGATAGTCCAATAGTTCGACTACCCTTCGAATAGTGACTTTCGATTTAGGGCTTCGAATAGTCCCAGAATTCAGGCAACAAGGATGAGAATAATATCTGGTGATTTCTGGACCAAACTGTCAGCCTCACTTAACGTACCAGTATAGCCACTATATGGTTCTGGACATTGCAGATAGCTCGATTCCATCACATACTTTCTCTAACACTGCTTTTACCTTCGCACACACACCCATACACACAAAGGTTAAAGTTTATATCTCATTCTTCCATATACACTTGAGACCTTCCAGTTTTTGGCTACCAACATTGAACGTACAGAATCGATTTTTTTTCTCTAAAAATACAATTTTAATTAATTTATTTAACAATTAATAAATTGAAATGTTATTAATCATAAGACCAACATAGAGTGCATAGGTCATTTGGGGATTCGAGACAAATAGTTTTCCTCGCGATTACAAACCATTGAAGGTATGTCAGAGGTCAAATATTAAAGATAGTCCAATAGTTCGACTACCCTTCGAATAGTGACTTTCGATTTAAGGCTTCGAATAGTCCCAGAATTCAGGCAACAAGGCTGAGAGTAATATCTGGTGATTTCCGGACCAAACTATCAGGGCCACGATCCTCCCAATTTCCCTCCCTCATCCCTTCAAGTCTATCGTAAGGCAACACGAAAAAAAAATGGTCGATTATTTCTAAAAATTAATGATAATTATCAGTTTTTTATGGCATTCGTAAATTCATTTGGATTGTTTTTCTATCCTCGCAATATACCAGAAGGAAAACAATACAAATAGTGTGATCCACGGTATCATCGGCTTGGATGCGAACGTCTCGTACATACAAACATACAAGATATAGAATTGGTGTATTGTAGGGAGGAAGATCGGCGAGGGTGGAGAAAGGATGCCACATTTCTATATCTATAGATATTCAGTAGAGATCTGGGATGTCAATGCTGGTCCGTTGCTTTGCTGGTGAGGAGAGGCTCAGTGGTTTGGTTGCATTCAACGTGAGCCAAACCTTCTCGCCAAACCACTGCCGCGTTACCAGCGTTACTAGCGGGAGGGGGGGGGGGGGAGGGGTAGAGCGGAGAGAGAGAGAGAGAGAGAGAGAGAGAGAGAGAGAGAGAGAGAGATGCAGACAGCGAAGGAGACTATAGAACATCGCAGAGAGAACTTGGGGACAATGTAAATTTACGAGGTGACGGTAGACACAGGGACGAACCGCATAATTCACTTCTCCGCCTAACGCACCCCTCGCAACGACACGTTTCACCCTCCTTCGCCTATATACGCTCTCTCAAACTTGGCATACGTGCATCTTCCAACCGCCTGATAATCTCTAACAGCTACGCATACCCTTAAACACAATACCCATATACATACATATATATATTTATATATATATATATATATATATATACATACATATACAATTATACACATATATATATATATATATATATATATATTTGTATTCATGCCTGTATCATACATACATTTATATTCATTTCCAACTTTACACGTGCACATAAAACATCATCCGATAGAAATGCATTTGTATGTATATAGACTAACAGCAATATTCGTATTTTCACTCAGTGAATCGACGCACTATCGTGACACGGAAATCTGCATATTGCAGGGGTGATCTGGTGTGTCGAACGGAACAAACATATTCTGATAAATCCATGCTCAAGGAGATTTGCTTTTTGGTCCCGTCCCAGTGGCGAATAGCCCGCAGGGTTTCTATCGCGCCCATGTCATTCAACGTCAATTTTAATCAATCCCAAAATATTTCATCGAAAAACAATACCTGCATTATTATTATTATTATTATTATTATTATTATTATTTATCAATGAAAAAACATTTTAAAAAAATGTATTGAATATCAGACATTTTGCTTCCTCATTCCTTTATTACGATTTTTTTTTAACGAAAATAAAAAAATTCTGTTATAAATTTTTTGTTCTTTTCCAAATTTTTTTTTTTTCTTCTCATTTTTAATTAATTTAAGGGCGCCAAAATGTCATACAGGAAGTGGAAATGGGAATAAATAGATGATAATTTCAATTTTAACGTGTTTGTGTGTTACGATTGGCCACCAGGACAATCCGAACGATGGTAGAATTTTCGTTTATTTTTCTATACTCCTGCTAATTCGGGGTAGCCAAAGGGGATGAAAAATTGACCGAAAAAATTGCAAGCGATTTTTGCTACGATTGACACCATAAATGGACCATACAAGTCACAATTCCGTTGCATATGTAATCAGAATAAATGCACGTCTATACATATATATGGAATATACTATATATGTATATATATGCAGTCATCGTGTATAAGGCATATTGTACTTTAATATGCACATACGCGCTCGGTGAGCAGTCGGCGAACGACGAATATATATGTACATATATATATATATATATAGATATGTTTGTCTAAATATATATATATATATATATATATATATATATATATATATATATATATGTTTGTCTAAATATATATATATAAATATATATACATATATATATATATGTACACACGTTTGCTGGGAGGTACCAACGTCGACGTAACACAGAACTATGTACCGGTGTCTGGTTTGCAGTACCCCTCGCGTATCGGTACATAGTACATATACACAATGTGCTCGGTGAAGGCGAACCCGAAACCTCACGTGGTTTGGTGGAACTGAAATACTTGCTTTGCCAAGGTAGGTAAGCCTGCACAACGTCGACGTCAACGTCGACAGGGAGAACCTGCAGACGCGACCAGCCACGCGTCAACCAGATTTATCGTCGTTTCGCAAACAGTTTGAACTCTCGCCGTGTACTGAGAGACTCTTCCATCTCTCTCTCTCTCTCTCTCTCTCTGTCTCTCTCTCTCTCTCTCTCTCACTCCTGCTCTCTCTGTCTCTCTCTCTCTCTCTCTCACTCCTGCTCTCTCTGTCTCTCTCTCTGTCTCTCTCTCTCTCTCTCTCTCTCTCTCTCTCTCTCTCTCTCTCTCTGTCTCTCTCTCTCTCTCTCTCTCTCTCTCTCTCTCTCTCTCTCTCTCTCTCTCTCTCTCTCTCTCTCTCTCTCTCTCTCTCTCTCTCTCTCTCTCTCACTCCTGCTCTGTCTCTGTCTTTGTCTCTGTCTCTGTCTCTCTCTCTCTGTCTCTCTCTCTCTCTCTCTCTCTCTCTCTCTCTCTCTCTCTCTCTCTCTCTCTCTCTCTCTCTCTCTCTCTCTCTCTCTCTCTCTCTCTCTCTCTCGCACACACTCTTGCTCTCTCTCGGGTCTGCTCGAGGAAGAACTCGGGCGTTTCCTCGTTGTTGGTGTGTTTGCTTCACTGTCGTCGGGAAAACCATTGAAGCGACGATGCGAAGAGCTCGCTACTTTTCTCGAGATGTATGGCAAACGTACCGTCACCGGAGCCAAAGAAAGGGGATCTTTGGGCTCGGCATCGGTGACTTGTCGCATACATAAGATTTCGTTGGTCTCTCAGCTCTTTTTTCTCCTTTCTACCTGAGGAATTTCATACGTAAGACCCCATGGGATCGGTTAATGCTGATATCATACAGTACCATCCATAGGCACTAAATCATATCGTCTCCCCTTTGACCCCCAAATCTGTCGATTACATATTGCCAGGATTAAAGTTTGGAAAAAAGCTCTGAAACGTGATTTTTTTTTTTAATTTTAATTTTAAATCAAAAAGTTGCGTTCACTCGGAGACATTTGGGTTATCGGTAAAGGTCAATTGTACCAACCCTAGGCAAAGGTCAACAGTACCATCCATAGGCACTAAATCCTATCGTCCCCACTTTGACCCAGAAATCTGTCGATTACATATTGCCAGGATTAAAGTTTGGAAAAAAGCTCTGAAACGTGATTTTTTTTTTTAATTTTAATTTTAAATCAAAAAGTTGCGTTCACTCGGAGACATTTGGGTTATCGGTAAAGGTCAATTGTACCAACCCTAGGCAAAGGTCAACAGTACCATCCATAGGCACTAAATCCTATCGTCCCCACTTTGACCCAGAAATCTGTCGATTACATATTGCCAGGATTAAAGTTTGGAAAAAAGCTCTGAAATGTGTTTTTTTTTTTAATTTTAATTTTAAATCAAAAAGTTGCGTTCACTCGGAGACATTTGGGTTATCGGTAAAGGTCAACTGTACCATCCCTAGGCAAAGGTCAGCTGTGCCATCCCTAGGCATTAAATCCTATCGTCTCCACTTTGACCCAGAAATCTGTCGATTACATATTGCCAGGATTAAAGTTTGCAAAAAAGCTCTGAAACGTGATTTTTTTTTTAATTTTAATTTTAAATCAAAAAGTTGCGTTCACTCGGAGACATTTGGGTTATCGGTAAAGGTCAATTGTACCAACCCTAGGCAAAGGTCAACAGTACCATCCATAGGCACTAAATCCTATCGTCCCCACTTTGACCCAGAAATCTGTCGATTACATATTGCCAGGATTAAAGTTTGGAAAAAAGCTCTGAAATGTGTTTTTTTTTTTAATTTTAATTTTAAATCAAAAAGTTGCGTTCACTCGGAGACATTTGGGTTATCGGTAAAGGTTAATTGTACCAACCCTAGGCAAAGGTCAACTGTACCATCCCTAGGCATTAAATCCTATCGTCTGCACTTTGACCCAGAAATCTGTCGATTACATATTGCCAGGATTAAAGTTTGGAAAAAAGCTCTGAAATGTGATTTTTTTTTTAAATTTTAATTTTAAATCAAAAAGTTGCGTTCACTCGGAGACATTTGGGTTATCGGTAAAGGTCAATTGTACCAACCCTAGGCAAAGGTCAACTGTATCATCCCTAGGCATTAAATCCTATCGTCTACCCTTTGACCCCCAAATCTGTCGATTACATATTGCCAGGATTAAAGTTTGGAAAAAAGCTCTGAAACGTGATTTTTTTTTTTAATTTTAATTTTAAATCAAAAAGTTGCGTTCACTCGGAGACATTTGGGTTATCGGTAAAGGTCAATTGTACCAACCCTAGGCAAAGGTCAACAGTACCATCCATAGGCACTAAATCCTATCGTCCCCACTTTGACCCAGAAATCTGTCGATTACATATTGCCAGGATTAAAGTTTGGAAAAAAGCTCTGAAATGTGTTTTTTTTTTTAATTTTAATTTTAAATCAAAAAGTTGCGTTCACTCGGAGACATTTGGGTTATCGGTAAAGGTCAACTGTACCATCCCTAGGCAAAGGTCAGCTGTGCCATCCCTAGGCATTAAATCCTATCGTCTCCACTTTGACCCAGAAATCTGTCGATTACATATTGCCAGGATTAAAGTTTGCAAAAAAGCTCTGAAACGTGATTTTTTTTTTAATTTTAATTTTAAATCAAAAAGTTGCGTTCACTCGGAGACATTTGGGTTATCGGTAAAGGTCAATTGTACCAACCCTAGGCAAAGGTCAACTGTACCATCCCTAGGCATTAAATCCTATCGTCTGCACTTTGACCCAGAAATCTGTCGATTACATATTGCCAGGATTAAAGTTTGGAAAAAAGCTCTGAAATGTGATTTTTTTTTTTAATTTTAATTTTAAATCAAAAAGTTGCGTTCACTCGGAGACATTTGGGTTATCGGTAAAGTTCAATTGTACCAACCCTAGGCAAAGGTCAACTGTACCATCCCTAGGCATTAAATCCTATCGTCTGCACTTTGACCCAGAAATCTGTCGATTACATATTGCCAGGATTAAAGTTTGGAAAAAAGCTCTGAAATGTGATTTTTTTTTTTAATTTTAATTTTAAATCAAAAAGTTGCGTTCACTCGGAGACATTTGGGTTATCGGTAAAGGTCAATTGTACCAACCCTAGGCAAAGGTCAACTGTACCATCCCTAGGCATTAAATCCTATCGTCTGCACTTTGACCCAGAAATCTGTCGATTACATATTGCCAGGGTTAAAGGTGAACAAGATGGAGAACGAGGAATTGAAAAGGATTACAGAATTATTGTTTTCCTACGAAGAGTTTTACATTTGCCTATCCGTTGGAATAACGAGAGGACGAAGAGAGTTTATAAAATGAGTGAAAAAAAAAAAAAAAAAAAAAACAGCTCCAGTACCCACCAAAATAATGATTAAGGAAACTTGATGTCGAGTTGGCCTGGTCAGCTTGAAGACTCGTCTGACGTGCTCTTCAAAGCCATGAAACACAAAGAGAGTCTTGAGGCGAAAAGAAACGCGGGTGGGCGTCCGTCCTCTCGTCTGCCATTTTGTACATGCTTGAGAGCACGAGAGCACTACACACACACACACACACCAATGACTCAACAGCATGCGAACGAGCGTAGGGCATGGGTCAAGCTTTTGTTGCAGCCGAATAATCGTACACAGACTCAAACGTAAAGCTGAGTTTCTCGTTTATCTTGGGCGCATATATAGAAGAGGAGAGATAGAAAAGGGGTTGAAACCAAAGACGAAAAGTCCATATAGGAGGAGAAAGCTCGTGGAGGAAAAAAAAAAGCTTCCAAGAGCTCATCAACGAAGCTCTCAACCGCTCATGCTTTTTCCCTCATTACCGCGAAGTTGGCCAAATCAACAATAGCAGGCCGCGGTACTCTCGTTTTATTTCAGGTCTATATAGATCCCCGACCGAGCTTTGTTCAGTTGAAATGTTCTCTAAAGCATCATATAATCGTCCATACAAGTTCATCATTTTTCGACCACCCCTTTTCGTTTCTAGAATTTTTTTTATTGGTCTCTCAACAAAAAGAATTATATTGAATCTGCAGGCCAATCGTAAATTCGATTACAATAGTCATTATGAGCTTTCGTACGATTATCTTTTTTCGTTCTTTCATCTGAGATTTTTTTTATTATTAATTATCTGATAAATATTCATGAATTTTGCCAGAGACAAGAAAATTTATTCTGAATATAAATTATGATTATTCGAAATTAGATTCAATATGTTCTCAGATATTTATGGCTTGTTTTCGTCGAATGGAGGTCCCAATTGAATGAGAAAGAAAACGAGTTGGTGTTTTTTTTTTTACACGCTAATTATACGAGAATTTATGTTCTCTCGAGATTCTCAGACACTCGAAGATTTTTTTCACCATCACTTATAACGTGCTCTTCGTTTAACAATCAACACTTTGCGCCTTACTTTTTTTTATTTCCTCGCCGGCAATTAATTCACTAATGGCAGCAGGACGTGCGGCGCTACGAGAGCCAACCGAACCATCGTCTCGATTACATGCAAATTTTATTCAATATTTTACCAGCAATTATCGGTATGCTTCACGCGCATATATATATATAACGAAAGACGTTATACTGAGAAGTTTAATTTATCCGATATCGATTAATCGATCTAACCAGAAATAAAAATAGTCTTTTCTCATTGTCGCAAGAATCATAATTTTATCAATTAGAAAATCACGGGATGCATATATTGGAATGATTTTCATTGTAAATTAAAAATAATTAATATTATATTCATATAAACATAGGAAAAAATCCAACGTATCGATGAATTATGGCGAAATAATTCACAAGACTCGTTGATCTCGTGATATCGATTAATCGATCTAACCAGAAATAAAAACAGTCTTTTCTCATTGTCGCAAGAATCATAATTTTATCAATTAGAAAATCACGAGATGCATATATTGGAATGATTTTCATTGTACATCAAAAATAATTAATATTATATTCATATAAACATAGGAAAAAATCCAACGTATCGATGAATTATGGCGAAATAATTCACAAGACTCGTTGATCTCGTGATATCGATTAATCGATCTAACCAGAAATAAAAACAGTCTTTTCTCATTGTCGCAAGAATCATAATTTTATCAATTAGAAAATCACGAGATGCATATATTGGAATGATTTTCATTGTACATCAAAAATAATTAATATTATAATCATATAAACATAGGAAAAAATCCAACGTATCGATCAATTATAGCGAAATAATTCACAAGACTCGTTGATCTCGTGATATCGATTAATCAATCTAACCAGAAATAAAAACAGTCTTTTCTCATTGTCGCAAGAATCATAATTTTATCAATTAGAAAGTAACGAGATGCATATATTGGAATGATTTTCATTGTAAATTTAAAATAATTAAGATTATAATCATATAAACATAGGAAAAAACTCCAACGTATCGATCAATTATGGCGAAATAATTCACAAGACTATATATATAGACCAGTCGAGGCTAGAGTGAGTGAATTTCGATATAAAATAAACCATACAGAAGAAATAAGAACGCAGAAAATATCCCAAAACGCAAATATGAAATCGAAATCGAAAAAGAGAATCCAGAATCCAGAGAGCATAAAAACAAACAAAAAAAAAAAAACATCCAGTATAAATTGATTACACAGAACGGACTTTGGGGATCGAGGGAATATTTTTTATCTTCCATGAAAAAGGCTCCTTGGGCGTAATCGCTTTTTGTTTTTCTCGTCTCGCCTCTATCCTCAAGGGTGTTTTCTCGAGGAGGGTTGATAAAGGTAAAATAGCGAGGAGACGAAAATAACTCTGAGGAAAGACGGAAAATGCACGGCGATTGAGTAGGTTCAACGTTGGATCTTGGTCTTGGTCAATATATTTTGAGAAGGTGCTTCAGGGCTCACTCGTAACTTTCATGACGAAGGAATTTTATGATTTTGAGGCGAATACCCAAAATCCACGAAGCTGCCAATAGCCAATTTGTACGAGAGTGAGTTATTGCGTTGCAATCAAGAAATTCTGGATCATCCTCGATTGAATTTATGTGGTATGATCGAGGGGTAAACTGGGGTAATTTTAATTTTTATAATAATAATATTATAAAATAATAATAATATTGTAATTTTTGTACAAGTTACTAAATCGTAAATTAATTTCCAATGTCAGTCAAGTTAGATTAATTAAAAAATCATCGTCAATTTCACCCTCCGATTATCACAAATGATTGAGATATTATTCCTACACTCTTTTTCCAAGTTTATATACCCACCTGTGGATGACGTTGCACAATGATCTGAACGCTAACAGCTGCCTGCCTTCCTCTCTGATTGAGAAAATATCGTATTGACCAGCGTAGTAAATTGCAAAGATGACGAGCAACAAAGCACAGCAGCAGACTCATATCTGTTGAGTTATTAATGATAAGTGCTCTGCCATCTCCCACCGATACTCAAAATCACTCACAACTATCACAGACTAACTTTCTGTCGCATAAATTGACTTAGCAGGGTGTATAACTCGTCATAAGCTAAAATCTACATCTGTGTCCCATCTATAATGTACATATGTACCAATCATTGTATATACATAGATGTGCACACCACCATATGTGGCGAAGATGACGAGCTGAGAAGAGAAACAATAAAGTACAGCAGCAGACTCACATCTGTGAAATTAAACTAACTTGGCAGGGGATGAAGCTCACCATAGGCTAAAGTTTACAGCTGTGTGCCATCTATAATGTACATATGTACGAAATATTGTATATACATATAGTAAATTGCGAAGATGACGAGCTGAGAAGAGAAACAATAAAGTACAGCAGCAGACTCACATCTGTGAAATTAAACTAACTTGGCAGGGGATGAAGCTCACCATAGGCTAAAGTTTACAGCTGTGTGCCATCTATAATGTACATATGTACGAAATATTGTATATACATATAGTAAATTGCGAAGATGACGAGCTGAGAAGAGAAACAATAAAGTACAGCAGCAGACTCACATCTGTGAAATTAAACTAACTTGGCAGGGGGTGAAGTTCACCATAGGCTAAAGTTTACAGCTGTGTGCCATCTATAATGTACATATGTACGAAATATTGTATATACATGTGATATATACATACGTATACATAATGTTGTACAATGATCTATATACTAACACCTGTCTGCCTCCCTCTCAGTGGAATATACACTTGGCTCTATTCCCGAGTGAGTATTCAGTAATGCTTTCCCCCAACGCGCATTATGCATTTAGGTAGACGAGAGCTAAGCGTCTCAGTGGCACACATATTCCATTTTCTTGTCATCGTAGCTGCAAGGGAAGAAGTTGTTGACTCATCGGACCGAACGTCCTAATGACGCCGATTGACCAAATGATTTCTCTGATGATTAAGTTATTATTTATGAACCAAGGTTATGGGTTAACCCAGGTGTCTTTATTGTTTTATAAAAAATCAAAAATATTTAATGGCCCTAAAAAGGAAGCTTTTAAATTTTTCACGATAATTTAACGGTTAACGATCATTATTTCGGGATGATTGATTGATCAATCGTGAGTGCCTCTTTTCACGAGTCATCGATAAGGTTTTATTCATGAGTAAAAATAACCGGAAAACGGAGAGAGAGAGAGAGGGCATTTTGCCCTCTGGATCAATTGAAACGAGAGTATATTTTGACATGAAATTATTTCAGTGAAAAGCTTTATTGTGTCGGATTAAAAATAAACAAAAATTTACAGTAAAACCCATGGCGGTGTGACAAAGGACTAATTTCGAAGAAATTCTTCGTCATTAAGGATGAATAAAAATACAAATGGTACGTGGAGGTGTGAGATTGTTCCATAACCTTGGAACAGAACCCCATAAAAGTGTCTGTGCAAGCTCCGTTTGCCAGTTATATGAGGCCAAAACCTCTTTTAATTGGTGCTTCAGTTAGCCAAATGCGAATTAAGATGGCGCGAGTTAGGGTATGACAGACTGAGTATAATATCACAAAAGTGTTTTCCAAACAAAGTGCGTTGAGGTAAAATTGAAATGGCGCGTAACACGTATAGAAATACGCATGTAATGTTATATATAGTGCAAGGACTCAGTTCTCTCCAGTGTTGGAGTTAATGCCAACATTATATACGAGAAGCCTTTGAATCAACGAAGCCAAATGTGCGCTGTTGTCAATTTCACGGAATGGCAAACAAAACGATACCATTATCTATAGTTTCGTCTCTCTCTCTCTCTCTCCCTCTCTCTCTCTCTCTCTCTCTCCCAACGTTACGTAAACTCAGAGTCCTGATAACCCGAGAAGAGTTAAAAGCCGCGCGTGAACTAATTTTGAATTTACAATGCTCATTGCGAAATTTTCCACGTTTATTCCACGCATTTGCCCTGTACAACGTTAAAATTGCTCGCTCGTTAAGAGCGAAATGGCAGAGGATTAAATCCCTGAGCGAATCACGCATTGGCGAATAAAAGACGGATATTTGAGAGCGAGAATAACGATAAAGCGTAGCGCTGCGATAGGATTCGAGCTCGAGAGCGTGATAAAAAACCCAAAAAAAAACCCAAAAAAAAAATAAAAACGAAAACGAATATAACCAGCGCGTCACTCGGGTTTCATTAAACGATTCTTTCTTCCCACTGGAGAATTCGCGTGCCGGGACGACAGGCCATACGATAAATTCTGTATTCCTCGTTTTTGCACCCCCCCACCCCCCACCCCACCCCTCTGCCCGGACCAAACGCAGCTGGATCAGGGGGAAGGACGACAAGCTGCTGCGATCACCAAACGTTGCAGATATTTTATCGGCAACCCTCGCGGTGATACAAAAGCGAAACTCCCCCGTCACATTGGGATTCACCACACGGTCGCACACACACTCAATATATTGTCTATTCGTGCGTTACGTTATATATATATATATCCTATAGATTATTCACACAATGTTTACTCGATTGAAAATTTATAATCTTCGTATCTGTTGCTGGCAGATTCGCTTCCCCTTCCCCTTAAAAAAAAATATTAAAATATATATATATATATATATATATATATATATATATATACTCAGCATCGATGTAAATTTTTCAATTATCATATCGTTTTTAAATAAATTACCGAATAAAATATCAGTGTGTATAAAATAGCCGGGTTATTCTGATGAGTGAAAAAATAAATTATTACTTTTCGGGGTATTTTTATGCGCAACGCGTCATAGGAAATATTAAAAAAAAAAAATCTCGTAATTATTATTATTATTATGTTGTGTTTGACGGTTACTTTTTCTCGTGAGAATAGTCATAAAAATAATATCATTTTCTCCCAGAATGATAATAATACAGAGTACGAGAATTTCCTCCTTTCATGGAGAACACACTCGCTCTGGTCTTATCTCAAAACCAGCATAACATTGTTTTCCCAGCGTCTACCAGCTAACTCGCTTTATTCTCCTCCCTGAGAACATTTTCGTATATATATACCGAGGCGCGATATCCCACGGGAAACTCCCTGCTGCTGTTGTCATTGCTCCTCGAAGGAGTAAAATAGATGAAGAGAGAGAGAGAGGGGGAGGGAGAGAGGGGGAGGGAGAGAGGGGGAGGGAGAGAGGGAGGGGGAGAGAGAGAGAGAGAGAGAGAGAGAGAGAGAGAGAGAGAGAGAGAGAGAGAGAGAGAGAGAGAGAGAGAGAGAGAGAGAGAGAGAGAGAGAGAGAGAGAGCGTGAGAGCGAGAGGGGGGGGGGGGGTGAGGGGAGGATATCGAGCCCGAAGGAGAGAAAGCCCAGCGAGGCACGACGCAGAATCCTGTATATAATTT
Source organism: Dyspetes luteomarginatus (assembly GCA_963669185.1). Lineage (NCBI taxonomy): Eukaryota > Metazoa > Arthropoda > Insecta > Hymenoptera > Ichneumonidae > Dyspetes > Dyspetes luteomarginatus. The sequence continues at coordinate 20,929,976 of OY769907.1, read as the reverse complement.
TGAATGGAGGCGCGCACACAGGAATGAGAGTGTATTGAAGAGGGGAAGAGACCAACACACAGGCTCTGGCAAGTGTCGCTTAACGATGCTAATACAAGTAGTAACTAACTAGAGTAAGCAAAATGGATCTGAGAGCAGGTGAGACCGAAAAGGCGCGGTCGAGGAGTATCTAAAGGAGTATCAAAGTGTACAGAAGCCACGTGGGTTCACCATCTCATCACTGTCCCCTTTTCATCTCATCTTTGATGTTGGTACCTCCCCTTCAATTCACTCGACACCCTTATGATCCTAAATTATCAAGGATGCACAAAGCTTAAGGACCTTTTGTAAGTCACTGGACAAATTATGTCTTAATAATTGTTCATCGGTTTTTCAATGACGAGAGACGCGATATAAAATATTAAAGCTGATGATGACTGATGTTACCACCGCAAATTTTCGTTAGACGTGTCCATAACTTGTCCATGACTTGTCCATAAAAAATTGTGGACGTCCAATGAGAATTTGGTGCGAGAGACCTATCAGAGCTCGATAAAAAATTCACAGTGATAAGACAACGTCAGGAATCTCTATATAGAGGTGTTCTTCGACAGTAGAACGGCTCAACGAGTATATTTCATTAATTTATTATCAGCTCTTGTCAGGCAACAGCCCATGAAGGAGTAAGCAGAAAAGCTCTCTGGAAAGTTGAATTTTGGCTAGATGGAAAGATGATCACTGATGTTACCATCGCAAATTTTCGTTAGACGTCCATGACTTGTCCATAAAAAATTGTGGACGTCCAATGAGAATTTGGTGCGAGAGACCTATCAGGGCTCGATAAAAAATTCAGTGATAAGACAACGTCAGGAATCTATATAGAGGTGTTCTTCGACAGTAGAACGGCTCAACGAGTATATTTCATTAATTTATTATCAGCTCTTGTCAGGCAACAGCCCATGAAGGAGTAAGCAGAAAAGCTCTCTAGAAAGTTGAATTTTGGCTAGATGGAAAGATATTGCCCACAACCAGTACAGGAAGAAGGTGGTGAGCATATGCATGAGAATTATAACCATCGGCGAGAAGCCCAGAATAATACCCGGAGGGAATTGGCCAACGTCAGCGGCATCTCCATAGGAACACAGCAGGTACCATCGGGCGAACCACCAACCTTCTCTCCTTGTCACATTATCGTATTCTACGTTGTTCATGTTCCCACTCCTGTACATAATTCACCGAACCATTAAGTTATCGGGTTGTTGTCGTCGTCGTCGTCGTCTCCGTTGGGATAAGTCCACGGTGCGGCTAGATCGAGTATTAAGATTCGATTAACGCACCTTAAGCAGCCGACAGACTGACACAAAGTCCTTCCCCTATCCATTGCGAAGACATTATTACTAATAAGTTAAATGGACCGTTGAGTAAACTTTGATAACATTTTAGATTATATTCATATAAACAGGAAAAAATCCAACGTGCCGATCAGTTATAGCGAAATAATTCACAAGATTACTTATAAGTTAAATGGACCGTTGAGTAAACTTTGATAAAATTTAAGATTGTAATCATATAGACATAGGAAAAAATCCAACGTGTCGATCAGTTATGGCGAAATAATTCACAAGACTATATTATTAACGCACCTTAAGCAACCGACAGACTTACACAAAGTCCTTCTCCTATCCATAGCGAAGACATTATTACTAATAAGTTAAATGGACCGTTGACTAAACTTTGATAAAATTTAAGATTATATTCATATAAACAGGAAAAAATCCAACGTGCCGATCAGTTATAGCGAAATAATTCACAAGATTACTTATAAGTTAAATCAAATTTATAGCGAAATAAGTCACAAGATTACTTATAAGTTAAATCAAAGTTATAGCGAAATAATTCACAAGACTATAAGGTGGGTTAAAAATATATTATTAACGCACCTTAAGTACCCGGCAGAGTTAGACAAAGTCCTTCTCCTATCCATAGCGAAGACATTATTACTAATAAGTTAAATGGACCGTTGAGTAAACTTTGATAAAATTTAAGATTATATTCATATAAACAGGAAAAAATCCAACGTGCCGATCAGTTATAGCGAAATAATTCACAAGATTACTTATAAGTTAAAATCAAAGTTATAGCGAAATAATTCACAAGATTACTTGTAAGTTAAATCAAAGTTATAGCGAAATAATTCATAAGACTATAAGGTGGGTTAAAAATATATTATTAACGCACCTTAAGTACCCGGCAGAGTTAGACAAAGTCCTTCTCCTATCCATAGCGAAGACATTATTACTAATAAGTTAAATAGACCTTGAAGTGAACTTCGATAAAATTCCTCTCGCATTTGGCAGTTTCTTATCCTTCGATATTTCCCATGCTTCATATATTTGCTTTCTTCATCCCTTTTGAATAAAACAACAAACGCTTTTCCACTTTACTGATCTAATTTTACCAATTATTTTAAACTCTTGTACGCTTCGTGTTGTATCCAAGTAAAATGTAAACTTTCCACGCATCGTTTATCCAACTTTGATCAATGGTCCAATGTGCGTTTGATTAATCGAAACCGCTTAATGAATGATTCTTCCCCCTCCTTCTTCTCAGTTAAATAAAACTCGTGAGACTCGGCGAACATTCCTGAGTTTCCCCATCAAATTTTCCATGTTGCGTTACATCACACGCGGATATGCCTGAGTGAAGGATAACAATTATATGGAGAACTCGCACGTACGAATCTTCGATCAAATGTAAACAGGCAGTTTGCCAACTTTGAGCATATGAACCGCTTGAGTTCCGCCAAGTTTCTCACTACGAAATAGGAGTGGAATTCGATCAGTGACGGTCGCGGTGGCACAAACGTTCTTCCTCTATCGCCATTCTAAATCCATCATCATATAGTTTGGAGTCATGTTTCTGGGTATCCGTGAAATTCAACTACCAAAGCGGATCTCAGCTTGCCCGGTTCTCTCCCTTTGTTCTTTGACTGTCGCTTCCGTTGCTAGTGCCCAGAGATTTTCCATCGTTTCCATTTTCATTCTCTCTCTCTCTCCTTTCTATTTCTCCATCTTCCATTTCCTGACTCTCATCTATACATAGAGCACATTCACACATTCACACACACACGCACATACACATACACATACACACACATATATATATATACACGCTGTGGACAAATATATACACATATATATATCTGTCCACCACGTTCGTTCCCTGTGATTGTCCGCCTACCCTCTTAGCATCGAAACGACAGGGGCGAGAGAGGCCAGTATGGAAGGCGGTCCCGGTCAAAGTTCGATATAGGAGGATCGCGGTCGACGACTACCATAATACCTCCATGCCGGCCACAGCTATCGGATATAATTCACCCGGCGTTCTTGGCACACTGCCCTCTTTTTCCCTTCCCCATTTCTCCATAGCGTCCTGCACGACCATACCTCACACCGCACTCTCCGGGCTTCATTCCCATTCCGATGCTTTAAGCGTTCCACACACATATCTCTAGCTCGTTCTTCGGTTTCTTTGGGCCCTTTTGCGTGGCTCCCGGAAAGCTTTTCCAACTTTTACAATCGGTGTTCGGTCTCAAATCGGATCTCGTATGTCTCGCCGGCTTGGACACTTTACCCGTTCAGCGTACAAGTCGCTTTTCGTTTATTTTTTTTTTTTTTTTTTTGCTTTTCTTCTTTATTTCTCGGTTCGAGTAATATACTCAATTTTAAATCGAGACAATTTTTTACGAGAGTTTGGTCTAGTCGGAAATGAGGATAAGAATATGAACGTTTTTGTAAGAAATTAATGCGAAAATTGTATTACGACGAAAGTGGTCCATAAGGGATGGATGAGAGGGATGGATGAGAGGAAATTATATAAATAATATCCATGACCAGAGATGATGGAATGGAGATTAGAAATAATATTCCTTTATGTCAGTGACATGGAATCTCAGCATATATGCAGCAAATGGGTTTTTTTACTTCCTGTTTTTTTTTTTTTTAGTTTTTTTTTTCGTATATAAAACGCAGATATTACTTGATGCAAGATGGATTGAGGAGAAACCCACCCTCTTGCTATAGTCAAGGATTGATCTTTTTTTTTCCCTCTGAAGGATCAGCCGCAGGATAAAAGAAATCTTTCGGAGCGTATAGACTAATATTATTTCATTCTCTATTTACGAGATTTTTAGGGGATGGAGGGTGAAATGCGCATTCGTTGATTTTGTCCAGCGCACGCACGCTGGACAAAATCAACGAAGAGGGAAAACGAAAATTAATTACGACACGTAAATCGTAGATTTGGACGATGGAAATTTCTTCGTCAGAAAAATCTGACGAACCAAAACAGCGAGAAATCTCAGCAAGGGGGATGAATTTCGTTAAAAAACATTCCATCATCCCCATCGAAATTTTTTTGGCGCTACCCAATTTGCTCTTTTACGTCTCTCTGATTGCGTCATGCGACACTTACTAATTTGTGGACCATCATATATCAGCGTGCGATATCAGGCATCACGGAAGTGCCTCAAGCGTGAAACAAAAATTGGGGTTTTGGAACGCCCCAG
>OY769907.1:20916750-20925230 GCA_963669185.1 Dyspetes luteomarginatus | reverse complement strand
AAGAGAGAGAGAGGGGGGGGGGGGAGGGCTGAGCCGAAAGGAAATATCAGATGAACAGCAGCGAGACAGCGCCACGTCGTCTCCTCTCTCGATCTCTATTCCCGGGTACACGAAATGGCGCGCGTGTAGAGAAAAGCTTCTCTCGTTTGACGAAGAGGAGGATTGTGACTCGGGGTCGGGAACGAAGCTCGTGCAGAATGAGGGCGACAGGGGCAATATATATAAAGTCTCGCAAAGGATGGGTGAGTTTCATCCTCCAATTTATCGGGCGCCCTTCCTCCCTTCCGCTCTTTTTTTTTCCCCTCACTCTCTCTCTCTCTTTACTTCATCCCTTCGTCCTAGCTCGATGCGTGCGAGACAACGCTCTGCAGTCGACATCTCGAAGCTCGTTCTCGGCTCGTTTTTTTCCCCGAGACAAAGACACGGGGGAGAAGAGTGAAAAAGAAAATAGGGGCTGGGTAGATCGCGGAACTCAACATTTCCACTTCGTTGGAAGCAAATTCGAGGGGAAAAAAAAGAGGGGAAAAAAGTTCATGCAACGAGGCCCATGCGAGGGATAAGTATGGAGAAAAAAAAATCGCATTTCACCGCCGAGAAAAAATCTTTGGTTACTTTTCTCATTATCGTAAGACTGATGAGAGAAAAACAGGGGCGAGCAGCTTTTTTTCTCATTCCAAAGTTATTAAAATTTCAATGTGACAGTTTTACTCTCTCGATAAAACGCAAATATACTTTTAGTGAATCTCGTGATATATATATATACTCTTGGAAAAGCTCCCATGGAATTTATGCGAGTAACAAAAATTCTTTCAATGAAACGAAAGCTCCATTTGTAGCATAGTGCGGTGAGGCAGGGGCAGGAGGGGGAGGAGGAGGAGGAGGCAATAGAAAAGTAGAATTTGAAAAGATGCGGATTCATGGAATGTGTATGACAATATTTTATAACTTTCGTAGGTATATGATATGTTGGGCGAAATGTAAAATTCTTTTTGCAAACGTTCCATGTATTTCATTTTTAGACGAGTCAAGAAAATAGTTCATATACTGGAGCAAACGTGAAGCAAACGTAAACCTGTCGAAAAAGTCGGATCATAAAAAAAAAACTAAAAATTCGTGTTTGGACTTTAAGACAGTGGAAAAAGGAAATAATTTTGGTAACACCGAGCAAGGTTAAATATACGTCCCTATGACAAATATGCAGTTGACGTTGAATGCACTTTTATTGCATTTGTCAGTGGCGTTTTTTGTTTGTTTTTTCAGCAGTGAAAAATCCTTCTATGGATTTCGTGCCCCAGCGTCAATGAATTTCACTCTTAGATGAGCCAAAAAAATCGTTCATATAGTGGAATAAAAGTATAATTGTCGAAAAAGTCGGATCATTAAAAAAAAACCTGAAAATTCGTGTGTGGACTTTAAGACCGTGGAAAAAGGAAATAATTTTTATTTCATTTGTCAGTGGCGTTTTTTGTTTGTTTTTTCAGCAGTGAAAAATCCTCCTATGGATTTCGTGCCCCAGCGTCAATGAATTTCACTCTTAGATGAGTCAAAAAAATCGTTCATATAGTGGAGTAAAAGTATAATTGTCGAAAAAGTCGGATCATAAAAAAAAAACTAAAAATTCGGGTGTGGACTTTAGCTTCAATGAATTTCACTCTTAGATGAGTCAAAAAAATCGTTCATATAGTGGAGTAAAAGTATAATTGTCGAAAAAGTCGGATCATAAAAAAAAAACTAAAAATTCGTGTGTGGACTTTAAGACAGTGGAAAAAGGAAATAATTTTGGTAACACCGAGCGAGCTTAAATATACGTCCCTATGACAAATATGCAGTTGACGATGAATACGCTTTTATTGCATTTGTCAGTGGCGTTTTTTGTTTGTTTTTTCAGCAGTGAAAAAACAAACCGGAAAGCTGAAAAGCACAGGCATGCCTTGTCCATTTTTTTTTAATTCGCGCTTCGCCTACCCGAACGTTTTTTCGTTCTTCATCCCCCTGTGCAATTTCGTGTCGCATCGTCAATGAATTTCATGCTTAGATGAGTCAAGAAAATGGCTCATATACAGGAGCAAATGTGGAGCAAACGTAAAACTGTCGAATAAGTCGGATCATTAAAAAAAAAAAAAAACTTTAAGACCGTGGAAAAAGGAGATAATTTTGATAACACCGAGCGAGCTTAAATATACGTCCATATGACAAATATGCAGTTGACGTTGAATACGCTTTTATTTTATTTGTCAGTGGCGTTTTTTGTTTGTTTTCTCTGCAGTGAAAAAAAACGAATGGGAACGGTGAAAAAGCACAGGGGGATGAAGAACGAAAAAAATGTTGGAGTCGACGAGGCGCGAATTAGAAAACTGGACAAGGCGTCCCGCTGCTGTGGGGAATGAGGACAGAGGTTGCAACAATTTGTATACCTTTGCGTGAGTTCAGAAAGATGAAAAAAAAATAAAAAATAATCCGTAAGTTAAAAAAAAAAAAATGGTGGTGCTGAAAATGTAAAACGAACTTGCTACGGTGCACGAGGAAATGGGAAAACGAGAGGAACCCTTTGGCAAAAACTCGCGTTCCATATTTGAACGCATATGTGCATGCCTTATGTGGATTTATTATGATTTTTTTCTCTTTTCTATTTTTTTCCCTTTCTTTTTCGTTTTCTTTTGACTCGCACCGTTCAGCCTCAGAGAATTATGTGTACGTTGCGGTTGTGCAAACTCCCTTTTCCCTTTGCCAGAGGGCTCGGCTTAAAACGTGTACAGAATTTGCAATAGTTGACAATCTGCTTTTTTTTTTTTTTTTTTTTACTGGTTACTTTTTTAGTTTTTTCACCTCAAACCCAAACGTCGATAACTCGCGTTAAGCTCTTTTGATCGGACGAAAAATGATTAAAAATTGTTCCGCGTTGAATATCACTTTGCCTTCGCCACATGCTAACCTATCGCGAAAAAAATATTTTAATAATTATGAATTAATTTAATTAATAATAATCGAAATGTTTTTGAGATTTCATTTAAGTTATGAAAATTTTATAAGTAGCTCCGAATGGTGTAAAATTTATTTCATCGTAGAAATTTACTATATGACGACTTTGCCCTTAAATACACACAAAAAATACCGAACAAAATCAAATATATGTATACATTGACCCAGTGAGTATCAAAATCCCAAAAGGTATAAAAATTTATTGACATTGAACACTATTAAAAATTCGTCTGTAGAAGTTGGCTTATTGGTAAGAAAATCACGAATTATTATTCCCTTCTCCAATTATTCCATAAAATTTTGCGACAGAGTCTCTTAATAATCGTTTCTCTACGTTATTTACCTAATCTGTATTTCACTCATTGTATAAAATCAGCAGTATGTGTGTGTGTGTGTGTATGGCGAAACTATGGAAATAGAAGCTATATGGTGTTGAAATTTGCAAGGGGCTTTACAGTCCCATACAATAGGCTAAGGATCATGCATCCAGGCACGCTCGCACCCCCACGCTGCATTGCTTTATATAACGGAAACATACACGCATACATATAGATATATGTCCGTAAATTCCATTGCTCGACCCATATGTGTTGTGCTTTGTATCCTGTATGAGCTTCATATACGTGTATATAGTTAGACATATATATATATAGTTGGACATATATCAATAGTTGCATATTGTACTCTCCCCCCCCCCACCTCTCTCTCTCTCTCTCTCTCTCTCTCTCTCTCTCTCTCTCTCTCTCTCTCTCTCGTTACCGATTATCAATGAGTCGCATACACTGAGAATAAAGTATGGCTCTGCCTCCCAGATTTCTACTTCGTACAGCTATAATTCAGTTTTTGGGCTTGGATTTGGGTTGGGCACAACAGTGGTGTTGCTCAGTTACCACTGCGGAACACATTTGGGCCAAACTTAACTCGCTGCCATTAACGATGCAGTGTAGCCGTGGGAGCTGAACGACGTGTATCTTATAGCAGTTACGAAATGTTCAAGGGAAACGTCTGTTATTATATATTTATGTGGCTCCTATACCCTTGCGTATAGCCCCACAACCATATCATACGTGTACACACCCAGGGTTAATAATTGTTTTACATATTGATGACCGAAGAAAAATCGCGAACTCTTCGCACTAGCCATTGCGCTCATATGAAAATTAATTATAGCTATCCAATCTAATATAAATATATATTATATATACATATATATATATATATATATATATATATATATATATATATATATATGTAAACTGGGTACGAGCAGTTCAAATATTACTTCGAGAGTGGTTATATTACTCGTCCACTATGTATACCGTAATTATGTGATGTCTGCATTTGGTTCGTTCTCCGCTGTCGAGATCATTATAGAGAGCTTTTGCGATACCCGGAAGTAAATTCGCGTCTCTCCGTTAGCAATGAACGCAAATCAGATTGCTCATTAGCGCGATACGTAATAGCAGCGTACTCTATAAACGACACACGCATCCAAATTTCGTAATTATTTTGTGCATATGTGGATGGGGAGCACAGAGAAATCGAGAGAGAGAGAGAGAGAGAGAGAGAGAGAGAGAGAGAGAGAGAGAGAGAGAGAGAGAGAGAGAGAAATCGAGAGAGAGAAATCGAGGGAGAGAAATCGAGAGAGAGAGAGAGAGAGAAATCGAGAGAGAGAAATCGAGAGAGAGAGAAATCGAGAGAGAGAGAGAGAGAAATCGAGAGAGAGAGAGAAATCGAGAGAGAGAAATCGAGAGAGAGAAATCGAGAGAGAGAAATCGAGAGAGAGAAATCGAGAGAGAGAAATTGAGAGAGAGAAATCGAGAGAGAGAAATCGAGAGAGAGAAATCGAGAGAGAGAGAGAGAGAGAGAAATCGAGAGAGAGAGAGAGAGAGAGATGTACATATTATAAAATACATACATTTGTCACTCGCCAAACTCTCAATCGGAATTCGTCGTCGCCAAATTTATTGACATTTTGCTCCTATTTCACATGTTCATATCTCCGGTCCCTCAATTTATTTTATTTTATCGTCCCGTTACGAGAATTCCAATTACGTGGCTCTGATTATTATTTTTTTTTCATTTTGTTTCTTTCGATTTTTGATTTTCCGGTTCATTTGGTAAGAAGAGGCGATGCAGTGAGCATTGTGTGGAGACTACATGACTGATTAATATTAAACAAAAGAATAATAATAATAACTATGTGTAATGAAAAAAAACATTTTGGTATTGGCATGAGGACGAAAATGATTTTTTTTGGAAAAAACGATTAATGTTTCACAATACGATTCACAAATCTATATCGTATAATCGCTTGTGAACGTTTAAAAACAGCGTGAAAACGAATTGATTTTTTTTTTTATATTACTTTCCATTCGATTTGGCGCTTTATGATTTTTTTTCGGGCATGCTGCGAACGGCCATTATTCTTATTTCTCTAATAAGTTTATATCTTATAGTTTATTATATTATAAAATAATATTTATATCGTGGGGTAGCATGTATGATTTTTTTTTTTTTTTTTTTTTTTTGAATCATTTATAATCTCTGATGTAGGGAAAAGTGAATAGGACGTGTTGACGAGGACTTTGGAGAAAGACTTTCAAAGTCCGTCTAACCTGTTGCTTTAGCACTTTTGGCCATAGCAGACCGGCAGTAACGGAGCTCGAACGACAAGGCAGAGTTTTTGGCCCGACACCGTTTAACACGAGCGTCGTTCTCTGCTGTTTCCTGCTCCTATCAGATATCTTGTCTGACCGGACTCGGTGTTGTACTACTTGCTCGCCTTTCTTCCACTTACGAAAATGGATGGCATGTTTTATAAATTAATATTTCATCAATTTTTTTTTCTCTTTCCTCGGCATTTTCGAATGGTCAAGAAAAAAAAAATGGCCATACAATTTTATGGGAAAATTTTTAATTAAATCAACATTTATATATACGCTCCGTCGTTGTCTATATGGACGAGAAAATGAATGTATTTTATTTATTATTGAATTTTTCGCATATCATGTTTATGTCAAATGCAATGTTAGGTCGATTGACTATACTATGTATATATAGGTATACATATATCTATACATATACATACACTCATACATATATATGTGTGAGCTACATCGTCTTATTACATGGGCCCTCGGGGGTTTCTCGGCTACTTCGTCGACTTTTCGTATCCAGGATGTGTACCTCGATCCGATCTCCCTCTCAACCTCATGATCTCGTTTAATATATATATATATATATATATATATATATATATATGTATACATGCATCTTTCGTATATCGAATATCCCGAGATGCACTCAGAACACGAGCAAGGCGAAAACTCCCTCCGGGCATTTATCGGGCTGCTTCTCATGTCCGTTGAATAGCGTTATCGAATTCTTGTAAAATATACCAATGAACTTTCTACGTTCAAAATTGCGAACCCAAACGAAACAAAAATATTATCGGACCTGATATGTGGAATATTGATGGTGGAGGAAAAATCTTAAACAAACATGCTGAATGTTTCCAGAATTAAATAAAAATTGCATTTGTTACTCAGTCTTTGATTTTTCAGAATTACGAATTAATTAATCATAACAATAAATAATAATAATAATAATAATAATAATAATAATAATAATAATAATAATAATAATGCTTGAAAGCACACGATGGTTGCCGTCATCAACACAAATTTCTCTTGGACGTACAACGGATGCGAGTCAGGTAAATTTGCCCCAGGCATGTGCCAAGTATGTTCGCCTGTTCAGTGAATGAATAAATTTTATTTTATTAAAGCAAAAAGCTGAACACAAATTTCAAATTGTGAAACAATAAATTTTTGACTAAAATACAAAATTCATGGCGAAAAAAATGAATTACATTTATAAGCGGATATTCCAGCTGCTATCGACATTTTTCTCCAGAGCTCAATTAATATTGTATTATTGATTAATTGAGTTAGATCTACAAGTGTAATTGATTGATCGAGCAAATTCAATAACAAGAATTTTTGGGTCGTGCAGATAACATTCGTACTGCGAATGAATCTGCAAACGGTTTTGAGAACGAGACACTTGGAAAAGCAGATATATACGAGAGTGGGTGAATTGGTTGGACGTTTATAATTCATTGACCCTCGAGTTTCCTCTACCCTCTGAGCCCTGGATAGAAATGTGAGAGAGAGAGGGAGAGGCAGATAGAGAGAGGGAGGGAGGGAGGAGAGAGAGAGAGAGAGAGAGAGAGAGAGAGAGAGAGAGAGAGAGAGAGAGAGAGAGAGAGAGAGAGAGAGATCGCGCTCCAGGAATGGATTCCAGCACAGAGCACTGGAACGAAAACCACGTCGAGTTGAAAGAAGTTCAAGGAGTAAAGCTACACGCGAGATTCGACGAACGATTTTACTATACAAGAACTTGGAGAGATTTTTGTAGAATCGAGTGGACCGGTTGGATTTGTCGTTTAGATCCAGATTTTCATAACTTGTTTCCAACTTTTTTTTTTCTTCTGGTTGTTTTTTTTTTTTTTTCACCTTTTTACCACTCGTTTACCCTCAATTTTCTCTCGCTTGTTCGATACGGCTCGGGGCAAAAACTTCGCCCCGGTTGTGTCGCGAGCAGAGATGCGATTTTTTTTTTCTTATTATTATTATCTTCTCCTCGATATTTAAAAGAAAAGAAAAAAAGCTTCGCGCTATTCGTGGTCGCCCAAAGATTTTATTTTTCCTCGTGACATACTCATTCCCTTGCACTCTGGTGCACTTTTTTTTTTCCAGAGAAATATAAAATTCTATATATGTATAATGCACGTGTGTTGCTTAGTTGGCAGTATCGTGTTCAAGCGCCGCGGCACGAGCACTTTTCTTCTTCGATGAAAATATATATAAAGTATACAAGGGGAGAATCCAACAGCGCAGCTGCGTCCAAACGTCGCCCATCGAGCTCTTTCTTTCTCCCTGTGGTTTTTTATATCGCCAATAACGCTTCCACTTCCGGTTATATAACGGTTAAAAAAAAAAAAAGAAATGTGGCAATAACGCGTGGCCAAATGTTTATTTTCGATTTATAAGGGTATAAGAGTAGAGCTATAAAGAGTATTCAATGTTACAACAACTACTACCGTGTATGTATGTATGGATGTATGTATCTATGTATGAACATATTTGTGTATTTATGTATGTATGTATCTATGTATGAGCGTATTTGTGTATTTATGTATGTATGTATGTATGTATGTATGTATCTGTGTATGTACGTATTTATGTATGTGTGTATATATGTATCTATGCATTATGCATGTATGTGTCTATGTATCTATGCATGTATGTGTCTATGTATCTATGCATCTATGTATCTATGTATCTATGTATCTATGTATCTATGTATCTATGTATGTACGTATTTATGTATCTATGTATGTACGTATTTATCTATGTGTGTATCTATGTATCTATGCGGCTATGTATCAATGTATCTATGTATCTATGCATGTATGTGTCTATGTATCTATGTAT
>OY769907.1:20884250-20914250 GCA_963669185.1 Dyspetes luteomarginatus | reverse complement strand
TATATTTTTCATCTCGTTTTTTATCAATGGGCCGAGATTTTCATCAAATAAGCCTTACGAGAGAGTAAAAAAAAGGGATGACAGATTTAAAACTAAAAGGGAGAAATATTAATTTTGGTGGGGGGGAGGGAGAAAGAGAGAGAGAGAGATTGAGAAATGAAACAATTCGAGGGGATAAATAGCCATAATATGGCGTTACTTTCATTTATCATGGCAGCTCGGGTGTGGCAATTTGGTTGACGTCAAAAGACGAAAAAAAAAAAAAAAATCTGGAAAAGTGCGTTCTTCCATTATACCAGAGACATGAAAAATCCCGACATTGTTCTGCCCAAAGCTCTCGATATTTCATACTCTCGACGAGATGCGAAATTTCACACAGAATTCATGAATCTCTCCCTTTTAATCCTAATGAAAATGGCTGATTCCCTTGGGTGAAAAAAAAAAATATCAATAAAAAAATATCGTAAAATAGTAAAAAAAAAAAATGTGGCAATAATAGTTGAAATGTGCAAAATTTTATTTCCAATTGGGAGAATTTCCCAAAATTTTACACCATGATTTATCAATAGCTCGAGTTTAAATTTTAACCCAATTTAGTTAAATTTTAAGAAATATTCTGTATGCACTGACGAAACTCACGCACGAGTACAGTGAGTGTCCCTGCTGCCCGAACATTTTGTTTTTGTCACTGAGAAGAGTCCAGGCGTCACGGTGTCTAACCTCTCGCGATTTGAAAACTGGTCCGAGGGTGTGCTGACGACAGTTTTTCCCAAGGGGAGCCCGACAAGAAGGAAAAATGATGAGGAAATAGGGAGAAAGGGAAAATAACCAGAGAGAGGGGGAGAGAGAAAAAAAAAAGAGAGAGAGAGAGAGATTTACGCCTAAGAACGACCCAACATTTTTATTCGTATTATTTTCCCAAGTATATTAACTCGCTATGAAATGAGAGAACTCTCATGCTATGAGTTTTAGATCTATCTAGTGAGTACGATATAGCTATACGAGAGCCACTATAGTGAAACAGGAGGATTGTATTAACCGCGACAAGCCCATATATATAGTTACGATTTTAATCTTCTTTCACAGCCCAGTTTTATATATATATATATATCTACATTCAGAGCGTTATAATAGTCTCCGTCACTGTCTAGCCTGGGAGGAAAAAAAACGCATTCACACAATGGAAAATGTGACCAGCTTCGTCTAGCCACGTAGTAATAAGGTGCGAATAGTCAGACACTAAGTCTGTATATTTGAGTTTATTACGAATTTCATACGTAAAATCTTATTAATACGTAAAATCGTATCTACAATAATTAATTCATGTTGAAAAAGAAAAGATATTTGTGCAGTTCATGCATGGATAATATTTTAATTGTAAGGTCAAACAGGGTCGCATATTTATGCGACAGAATAGTTGAAATTATGAATTATGAATATTGCGTTTTGATTTAAAAAAATCAATTTTAAAATTTGTCCACTAATTATTGGTGCGAAATGCATAATTTTTACAAAAAATTTGAAAATTTAGGGATTTTCACGAATAAATTCCGCAGTATTAAATTTTTTGTATAATTTTGCCATTTTGTTTTTTTTTTTTTTTTTACGTCTTACTCAGCAAAAGATTTTATTTGAAATATTGGAAAAAACAATTAATTGATTTTCTTTATGACACAGCGCGTGTGATAACATCGCGGAAAAAATATATGGAAAAGCCTCGTACCCATCGTGCCCATCATGGGCATAACCCTCGAATGCATATTACTCGCGAAAACGTGAGCAAAACGCGCTGGCAGAGCTATACATAACGAGCAGCACAACTGAAATATGGTAATGACACGGGAAGAAAATGAGCTATGAATTATTCATTAAATTGGCTCGACGGGGCGCGCACGACTCTCTGGCCAGGTCGAGGGTGGTGCTTATTTTTTTCTCTCTCTGGCTTTTTCTCTCTGTGTTTTCTCTTCATCCCCTTTTTCTTTCTCCCACGACCTTGACAATTTATGACACTCGAGCGGGGGTGGGCACGTGAGAGTCGAGAGAGATGCTCAACTCCCTCTAATATTGCTCCCCTATGCCCACGAACACAGTGAGAAAGAGAGGGAGGAAGGGGGGGGGGGGGAGAGGGAGAGAGAGAGAGAGAGAGAGAGAGAGAGAGAGAGAGAGAGAGAGAGAGAGAGAGAGAGAGAGAGAGAGAAAGCGTTCTTGTGCCAGCCAACTAATTCTTTCCGTTACCAGCAGCACTTCGTATTTTATCCCTCCCTTGTTGTTGCTGCAAATCATTCAGAGGCGCCAGAGAGGGTCGATTGATCGAAAGGGTGAAAAACCATAAGGAAAAAAATGAAAATAAAATGATGAGCTTTTTATTTGCCAAAGTAATAAATTTAAAAGATGTTAATTCGTGTCTTTTTTTTCCTCGGCGATTATTTTTGTGGCAGCATTTCCGCGTGATAACATTTTCCATAGATATGATTGTCACGCGTGAGAGAGAAAAATTGCCCTTGCCAATGATCATAAAAAGTTTTTCTGATTCTTATTTATTCTTATTCTTGCCTTCTAATGACTTTTTTTCCTCACGCAAAAAAAAAAAAAAAAATCCTTGCTATTGCACGCATTTATGGATTCGCAAGGATTCAGGTCACGATCGCAAGCGTGCGTTTACTACTAACGATGCTATTGCTTCGAAAGACCAGCTAATAAAACCAAAACTTTAGCCGCAAGGATTATCGATATACAACACACACCCATATATATATATATATATATATATATATATCGCAACGTGCTCGTCATATATATATATATATGTGTGTGTGTGTGTATATATACATGTATAAATATATGTATATATATGTATATGTATATATATAATATTCAGTGAAAGCTCCATTATCCTCGATATTTTATATCTCAACCAATCGAAGGAGGCGTTGATCGATGGTGCCCCCTCCATCGATCACACGCACCAACCGTGTAGCGTAGCCCGATGAAAAAAGTGGGGGTAAGTGACGCCGAAGTCCATGGCGCATAGTCGTGCAGAAACGCAGTAAAAGTGGGGGGTTTGTCGTAATAAACGAGCAGACACTGATAAAGTTCTCACTGTACTTGGTAAACTCTGACGTTTTCGTTTCTATCGTTCTCTCCTAATTTGTACTAGCGTGAGGGTCTGGGAACTAGACGAATGGTAGATGGATGAAGCGAAGCACGCGGCAAAGGTACCGATATATATCCACTATATGCGGGGACAAGGGGGACAAGCGGGAGAGGAAGAGGAAGAGGAAGAGAGAGAAAGTAAAAAAATAAATAGCACAAAACTACGAAGAACCAGTGAGAACTTCTGACACTAATAAAAATTGAGTTTGTCGACGCGCTTCGGGAAACTTCCGACTTCCGTTTGTACACGCGATGATGGCGGTTAGCTCTGTCTCTATGTGTGGTCGATCTGTACACGCTAGAGGGATGAAAATTGCACGTTCCAGTTCCTCCCTAACTACCCTTATTCTCTTTTCCACCTGCGAATATACATATAGCGTACATGCAGTTGGATTTCGAGCACATTCACATACAGGGTATATATATAAAGTCCCGCAAACGTCCTGGGTACTCTAACAAACCGGTGAGTGTGGTCATTACAAGTTTAACTCGCTGCGTTCTCTTTTTCACGCTTCCGAGCTTTTTCTTGAACAAGTATATTGCCACGAGCGCTTGTTTATCACCTGCAATTATGGTTCTCAACATAGTTTGACTTTTAATAGAGAGAAAGAGAGAGAGAGAGAGAGAAAGGTAAAATGATAATTGGATAAATATCAACTGAGGACGAAAATCAAAACAGTCGTGAAACAACTCGAGAGAAAAAAAAGCTTACGGGATATATCGGGATGAGTTACGTTTGTGTGGTAAGGACGTTGCTTCTGCTTTTCACCGATGAGTGCTCGAGACAGGAAACGGATAGTTGAAAGCACGCAAGCCTGTCTATAACTGTTCTTCACTAAATCAAGCGAGTCTAGATGTTTGACCTACCATTTAATAGACCAGTTACATATATATATATATATATATATATATATATATATATATATATATATATATATATATATAATTGGACTAGTAAATGGTAAGTATATATATATATATATATCTCACCACCGTTAAAGTTGCAGGTAACCTTTAGGTATAACCTTTAGGTATATATAACTGGCCTGAGACTACAGGGCTTCACGTTCATGGCAATTACCATTTTAACAGTTACGAGAATTGCCCGTTAAGACTCAACGATGTATATACCATAGAGAGCTGCATAGACTCGACGGTCATACGGGGTCATGAGAGAGCCGCGAATAGGAGAAAACCATCGCGGGGTCGAGGATAAGCGGAACTGCACACCGCGACCATTTTCTATATGGGATTCTGTTCCAACCGCAAAGTGCTTATACTGACGTTTCGCTATCGCACCACCCCCATTGCTGTTGTTTGTTTTATTGCGCGGAAAACAGAAGAGAAAAAAATGCGATATAACGATTGTTTGAACAGCGCCACCGTTTCTTCATGTTGATTCTGTAGCGAAAAACGAAGAGTTTTCCGAGTAAATAAATCAAAAGAAAAAAAAAAACGCATTGATGAAATTTTTTTATGGGATTCTTTCAATTTTCAAAAAAAAAAAAAAAAGCGACTAGTAAATTTAGATTTAGTATGGAAAAATATATAAATCGGAGCAGGATCGTAGGACATATTTAAAAATAAAAATTACATTTCGATAGAATTTTTTTTCTCCTTCACAATGTCACTAACTTTGCTTCACGCTGACGATGTATTGCAATTCCACTTTGTGCTCATTCGAACTTAAAAATTTCATTCATTAAGCGACAGTTTTATTTATAAAGTAAACTGCGCGTAGAAACAAAAAAAAATCGTACACAAAGCGTAAAAAAGATTGTAAAATTTTCGATGACTCGATAAACTTTTTCAACCTCTATTCAATGCGGATCTTTTTTTTTTTTATTACACATAACTCTTTACGTAAACGTCCCATGTTGTGTGCATATACTTTTTTTTCGTCCAGCATGCAGTGGTGCCTCGAGAGAGAAAAAAAAAAAAACACATTTTAATGGTTCTTTCAATTTCATCGATTTTGCGATAAAAGAGCGAGGGGGCGTCTCTTGCCATCCCCTCGTGAAACGCACGATCGACTCTGGATGTTTACAATTTTTATTGAACGCCTCACTGTCTCGCTTCCACGAGCCCGATTTTCCGGGCCGGAAGGGCTCGAGGTAGACAAACATGCGGTGCACATATTTACCGGATGTAGATGCAAGAGGGGAAGGTGACACGAGAAGAGGTGGAGTGGCACGCGAAGCGACACATGCATAGGGAAAGACCAAGGGAGTGAAAGAAAGGGGGGAGGGGAGAGAGAGAGAGAGAGAGAGAGAGTGAGAGAGAGAGAGAGAGAGAGAGAGAGAGAGAGAGAAAGAGATAAAGAGAGAGACAGAGAGAGAGAGAAAGAGATAAAGAGAGAGAGAGAAGGAGAAAGAGATAAAGAGAGAGAGACAGAGAGAGAGAGAGACAGAGAGAGAGAGACAGACAGACAGACAGACATAGGGAAAGAGATAAAGAGAGAGAGAGAAAGAGATAAAGAGAGAGAGACAGAGAAAAAGATAAAGAGAGAGAGACAGAAAGAGAAAGAGATAGAGAGAGAGAGAGAGAGAGAGAGAGAGAGAGAGAGAGAGAGAGAGAGAGAGAGAGAGAGAGAGAGAGAGAGAGAGAGAGAGAGAGAGAGAGAGAGAGAGAGAGAGAGAGAGAGAGAGAGAGAGAGAGAGAGAGAGAGAGAGAGAGAGAGAGAGAGAGAGAGAGAGAGAGAGAGAGAGAGAGAGAGAGAGAGAGAGAGAGAGAGAGAGAGAGAGAGAGATAAAGAAAGATAGACAGAAAGACAGACGAGAAAGACAGAGTGGTGAGGGGTTGCTACGGCTCTCTGAATTGCGTCCCGGGGTACCTCACAAAATACCGTATGCATTATGCATGCGAGGAAAGGTCGAGGAGAGAGAGAGAGAGAGAACATTTTGGTATCTTTCTCTATCGTTCCACAATGGAGAAAGAGGAATCGAAAAGTGGGCAAGGACGTGGATGGGTGAGGTAGAGAGAATGAGGGAAAACTCTTGGGAAAGAGACCAAGAGCTCTTCCCTTGCTGAGAAAGTGGGGAGATGGAGAAAATGGAGGTGGGACACAAGGGCGAGGATCGCGTCTGTGGGCACTCGTGCCAAGTGTGCCGTCGTCGTCGTCGTCGTCGTCGTCGTGACTGTGGCGACTGCATGTAATTTAATTTAAGAGCGTCGTAAGGTACACGAGAACTCCACCACACTATCCTCTCTTGCATCAACCTCGTACGCTCATTCGTGTAGTCTCGCGAGCTCTCTCTCTCTCTCTCTCTCTCTCATTCTCTTCCTCTTTAGCCAGTTGGAGAAGCTGAGGGTGCGGTGTGATATAGAAGAGCAACGCGCGGTTCGTTTCCCATTCGAGATATCGAGGACTATGCGTCTCTTGGCATACTATATAGACTTGGAATACTATATATATATATATATATATCTATTGTTTATCTATAGTAGTATGTCTATATATATATATATAGACAGATTCAAACCGCGGTTTTACTCAGGATATCTTCTCTCTCTTGAATTCTATGTCTTCCATCTTTCGTTTGCCACATCGCTCTTCCTTCCCCCATCACACGCTTACACTGGGGCGAATCATCTGCTCTCTCTCTCTCTCTCATTCTCTCTCTACCGCAATCCGAGTGCGTCACTCTTTATTTTCTTTTCATTCAAGCTGTCCTCCACCGTTCGAGATTCCATTTCTTTTGCCATTTTTCGTTTTAACCCCCAGCTACCGATGCACTGCTCGCGATTTCTCCAGAGCTCTTTCTCAAATTGTCACAATCGCTCGTCCACTACCACCCCCCTCCAGGCCCCTCCACAGGCTCCTTCAGCTCGGAATTTTTTTGTATGTGTTTTATTATCCTTGTCAGTGTGAATTCTTTTTGCCGATGCACTTTTATCGCCTCGTAAGATTTTTCATACTCGCGGTATCCATAGGGTGCGGAACTTTTCTGCATTCATATGCGAAGGAGCCCCATTGTTTTGTGATCCAACCCCTGATTTACCATTTAATGTCCCAAATTGAATTTTTTTCAATGACGAGCACCTTGCGATAAAATGCTCGGGACGGGGACATGGAAATGGGTTTTTTTTTTTTTCGATATCTTTCGAGTTTTATGACAAGTGAAATTTTGAGAATTAATCTTTTAATTTTACTCTAAAATTATTATACTTCTTCAACCTCTGTTCGACCTGTCTGATTTTTCGATGATTTGACAATGTACTCCGTTTATCCTCGAACTTTCCTTTTGCTCTCACGTGATCTTAAAATATTAATTTTGTCCAATTTCGATGTAATTGATTTTGGATAAATTGGCGAGACAATTTTCATGATTTACTGGAAATAATTGCCCATGAAAGTTTCAATTATCATGGTAACTAATATTTCTAAAATCCTGATTAAACTTTTTTTTTTGTTTTTTTTTTTATATTTGCCTCATTTTCTTATCTTTTTCATCTTTCTATCAATATTTTCTTATTTTCTATGTACATAACTTGTATATACAAGTTATATGTATATAACTTGCATATAACTTATTCCGATTCCTATTTAATTTAATTTGTTGGAAAATATATGCTGGAATTGCTCTGAATTAAATTTCTTATCAAACAGTTTCTTATCAACAAGTTTCAATTATTATGGTAACTAATATTTCTAAAATCCTGATTAAACTTTTTGTTTTTTTTTTATATTTGCCTCATTTTCTTATCTTTTTCATCTTTCTATCAATATTTTCTTATTTTCTATGTACATAACTTGTATATACAAGTTATATGTATATAACTTGCATATAACTTATTCCGATTCGTATTTAATTTAATTTGTTGGAAAAACATATGCTGGAATTCCTCTGAATTAAATTTCTTATCAAACAGTTTCTTATCAACAAGTTTCAATTATCATGGTAACTAATATTTCTAAAATCCTGATTAAACTTTTTGTTTTGTTTTTTTTTTATATTTGCCTCATTTTCTTATCTTTTTCATCTTTCTATCAATATTTTTTTATTTTCTATGTACATAACTTGTATATACAAGTTATATGTATATAACTTGCATATAACTTATTCCTATTCCTATTTAATTTAATTTGTTGGAAAAACATATGCTGGAATTGCTTTGAATTAAATTTCTTATCAAACAGTTTCTTATCAACAAGTTTCAATTATCATGGTAACTAATATTTCTAAAATCCTGATTAAACTTTTTGTTTTTTTTTTATATTTGCCTCATTTTCTTATCTTTTTCATCTTTCTATCAATATTTTTTTATTTTCTATGTACATAACTTGTATATACAAGTTATATGTATATAACTTGCATATAATTTCTTCCTATTCCTATTTAATTTAATTTGTGGGAAAAACATATGCTGGAATTCCTCTGAATTAAATTTCTTATCAAACAGTTTCTTATCAACAAGTTTCAATTATCATGGTAACTAATATTTCTAAAATCCTGATTAAACTTTTTGTTTTTTTTTTATATTTGCCTCATTTTCTTATCTTTTTCATCTTTCTATCAATATTTTCTTATTTTCTATGTACATAACTTGTATATACAAGTTATATGTATATAACTTGCATATAACTTATTCCGATTCGTATTTAATTTAATTTGTTGGAAAAACATATGCTGGAATTCCTCTGAATTAAATTTCTTATCAAACAGTTTCTTATCAACAAGTTTCAATTATCATGGTAACTAATATTTCTAAAATCCTGATTAAACTTTTTGTTTTGTTTTTTTTTTATATTTGCCTCATTTTCTTATCTTTTTCATCTTTCTATCAATATTTTTTTATTTTCTATGTACATAACTTGTATATACAAGTTATATGTATATAACTTGCATATAACTTATTCCTATTCCTATTTAATTTAATTTGTTGGAAAAACATATGCTGGAATTGCTCTGAATTAAATTTCTTATCAAACAGTTTCTTATCAACAAGTTTCAATTATCATGGTAACTAATATTTCTAAAATCCTGATTAAACTTTTTGTTTTTTTTTTATATTTGCCTCATTTTCTTATCTTTTTCATCTTTCTATCAATATTTTTTTATTTTCTATGTACATAACTTGTATATACAAGTTATATGTATATAACTTGCATATAATTTCTTCCTATTCCTATTTAATTTAATTTGTGGGAAAAACATATGCTGGAATTCCTCTGAATTAAATTTCTTATCAAACAGTTTCTTATCAACAAGTTTCAATTATCATGGTAACTAATATTTCTAAAATCCTGATTAAACTTTTTTTGTTTTTTTTTTTATATTTGCCTCATTTTCTTATCTTTTTCATCTTTCTATCAATATTTTCTTATTTTCTATGTACATAACTTGTATATACAAGTTATATGTATATAACTTGCATATAACTTATTCCGATTCCTATTTAATTTAATTTGTTGGAAAAACATATGCTGGAATTGCTCTGAATTAAATTTCTTATCAAACAGTTTCTTATCAACAAGTTTCAATTATCATGGTAACTAATATTTCTAAAATCCTGATTAAACTTTTTGTTTTGTTTTTTTTTTTATATTTGCCTCATTTTCTTATCTTTTTCATCTTTCTATCAATATTTTCTTATTTTCTATGTACATAACTTGTATATACAAGTTATATGTATATAACTTGCATATAACTTATTCCGATTCCTATTTAATTTAATTTGTTGGAAAAACATATGATGGAATTCCTCTGAATTAAATTTCTTAACAAACACGTGTAACCTTCATGTCTTTTGAATGTTGTCGGAAAACGCAATGCAAGTTTCAACAGACTTCTCGCGATTCCGTTTCGTTTGGATCGCAGTAGAACTTACTAATAAGTTTTCCAACTCTCTCTGATTACTTTTACATGATAGACATACAATCTTTCACTATCCCTCTGTCTCCCTCTCTCTCTCTCTCTCCCTCTCTCTCTTTCTTCCCCTGCTTCAGGCTGCATAAACAAACAATCCAATTCCGAATGTACGACGGAGCAAGGCACGCGAAGCGTGAAAATTTTCCTCCAGTGGGAGTATATGTGTATGAGTCATGGCTATATTTCGTCATAAAGTTAATTACTGTTCCCCAGAAGCGTGATATACCCGCGGTACCTAGAGATGTAGATGTGTGTGTGTGTATATATATATATATATATCTCGCTCTCTCTCGGGCTCTCGCTCTATATATATATATAGCGAGAGCGAGAGAGAGAGAGAGAGAGAGATCTATGTGTATTTATGTTTGAAAATGTAATTTAGTCGCGCGTGATTCGCGCTCCGTCTTCCATGTTGCTCGTCGAGTTTCGAATTTCGTTTTGACGCATTAGCGCAAAATTGTCAAAAAGTTAACGACAGTGATGCAAGGATAATGATCCGAAAAAATGTACACGATCCTTTGTGCGAAATATTTTGCTTGTGTAAAAAAAAATTCCAAATTCATTTTCTTCGCGTCCACCGAGGCATAGGATAATTTTTCGAGCGAAAAGTTTATGGTCTCTGACGAGTTGGCGAAGCGCGAATTAAAATACTCGGTTTTTCTCTGCACGAGCTCACGCAGACGTTTCAACTTGGAGCCTCCATTTCTCCGAGGAAGAGCGATAGATCGAAGAAAAAAATGAAGAGACAGAGAAAAACAGGGAGATTCGTATCTCGTGCTGCACGAGAAAAGTCAAGAATGCGTGACAAATTTTTTACCTTTAGTCCAAGAAATTTATAGAGGAACAAGTCGCTCGAAAATCCTCCTTTGACCTTTTACATTGGCAATAATTTTTGATAATTCACCTCGACGATTTTTATAATTCGTATAAAAATTTTACTCGGTATAAATCATTTATTAGCATAATCGAATATACGCATTAATTATAATTATTTGAATAAAATACGATAGAAAAAAAAAGTTTATTTAAAAGTAAATTAATAACACCAAAAGAAAAAGTTTCGTTGAATCAAATTAATTTTATTTCTATTTTGGCTCACTAAACTTTTAGTTTATTTCAAACTTTTAGAAATAAACTTTTTGAAATAAACTTTTAGTTTATTTCAAATAAATTATTTATTCGACTTGGCTTTCGATTTTTTATACTTGAGTATAAAAAATATAACTGAAATATATCAAATTATATACATATATATTCGTTTGGCTAATTGTAAATCAAACAAATAATTTTATTTGAAATCAAATAAAAGAATTCAAATATATCCATTTAGTTAAATTTAACTAAATCTTTTTTCTCGATGTGTACGTAATGGTTGTCGGTTTGATAGACTATATATATGTATATATATATATATATATATCCCGAGGCAAAAAGCTTCGAGGGAAACGTTCAAGAAGTTTGCGCGAGAATTTTCACACCCTGTCATGTCTCAGCCGATGATGCCGAAAGGCCAACGAAAGAACGGCTTTGCTAGCAGGTTTGTAGTTTATATAATGTTTATATATATATATATATATATATTGAAAACGGTGCAAAGGGTTTGCCGTTCCGTTCTCCATTCGCGTAACTACACAAAGTTTCAAAGTCTTAAGTAGAGACGAAACGATCGATGGACCGCAGGCGGTGAGAGATTTGTCGGTTCTCCGCTACAGCTGTGTGTGCTTTTCATCCCCTTCGAAAGAAGTTATTTTCACCCCTTGTCTTGTTCAGCCCCGTTTTTCAAACGTACACACATATATATACATAAACATTTATTTCGTACGAATAGATTCGTCGCTGGGAATTTTACTCAATCTCGTGGGCAATGCCAATCTGTATATGGGGCATTCCAGACCAAATTGACCTGCCAGTGACCCTTCAATTTAGTCGCAATTTTTTGTTATATGGTCGTTACAACCCCTAAAAGTGATGCAATTTATATGTATATTTTTTTGGCCAGCTCCTATTTGCTAAGAATGAGAAAAATATATATATTTACCCGAAACAAAAGGTTCAACTTGAAAAGGTTCAAAGGTTCAAGGTTCACTTTTCAAAAATCTAAATAAAAAAATTGCAATTGGATGCAGAAATGGATAAGCGGTCGAGACTTTTGTCCTTGATTTTTTTCAAACCCAAATAATCGAGAAAAAAAAAAGTCAAATGACCAAAGTTTCTCCCAAAATCGGGCTAGTTAGGGGATGTTTTTTTTTATCATAAATTATACTGAGAATCCGCCAAGAATATTCAAAAATTGTCTGATTATTGTCTATAGTACACTTTCAATTTGTCTTTTGAATTACTTAGGGTCGAGATGCTCGTGTATAATAAAGCTGGTGAGAGAAAGAGTCGAGGAGTCATTGGTGACTGTTATGTATTGTAGCGAACTTTGTCCTTGTTTTTTTTTTCAAACCCAAATAATCGAGAAAAAAGAAAGTCAAATGACCAAAGTTTGACCCAAAATCTGGCTAGTTAGGGGATGTTTTTTTTTTATCATAAATTATACTGAGAATCCGCCAAGAATATTCAAAAATTGTCTGATTATTGTCTATAGTACACTTTCAATTTGTCTTTTGAATTACTTAGGGTCGAGAGGCTCGTGTATAATAAAGCTGGTGAGAGAAAGAGTCGAGGAGTCATTGGTGACTGTTATGTATTGTAGCGAACTTTGTCCTTGTTTTTTTTTCAAACCCAAATAATCGAGAAAAAAAAAAGTCAAATGACCAAAGTTTGTCCCAAAATCTGGCTTGTTAGGGGATGTTTTTTTTTATCATAAATTATACTGAGAATCCGCCAAAAATATTCAAAAATTGTCTGATTATTGTCTATAGTACACTTTCAATTTGTCTTTTGAATTACTTAGGGTCGAGAGGCTCGTGTATAATAAAGCTGGTAAGAGAAAGAGTCGAGGAGTCATTGGTGACTGTTATGTATTGTAGCGAACTTTGTCTTTGTTTTTTTTTCAAACCCAAATAATCGAGAAAAAAAAAAGTCAAATGACCAAAGTTTGTCCCAAAATCTGGCTAGTTAGGGGATGTTTTTTTAAATCATAAATTATAGTCTGATTATGGTCTATAGTACACTTTCAATTTGTCTTTTGAATTACTTGGGGTCGAGATGCTCGTGTATAATAAAGCTGGTAAGAGAAAGAGTCGAGGAGTCATTGGTGATTGTTATATATTGTAGCAAAGAGGATCGTTAGAGAGAAAAAAATATGGGGAGCGAAAAAAGCACAGAAACTCGCTTGTCCTCGAATGGGCAATGGCGGAAATTGTAATAATATATAATAATAAAAATGATAATAAATTTTTGTAATGTGTCAAATCAACAGAGAGGATACGATGAGAGGGTGAAAAATATTTTAATCTTTCACGCGGTTATACGAAGGAAAGAAAAAAGACTTTATCTTCATCTTGTTGTTGAGATGCCTGGCAAGAATTTGCCCAGGTCATCAACTCGTATAGCCGGTGTATTCTCTCTTTTTGCGTTAAAAATATTACTATAGTTAAATATATCTCAAGGAGAGGCAAAAATTTTCCGTCTTACCATCGTATAATATAACGCAATTTAATGTATTCTTTAATCTTTTTTTTTCTCCGCCACTACATCTCATGGTATTTCGTGCCGTGAAGTTACGAGGAGCTGTACAGCGCCGTCTTGATTGTAGCCGTTATTGGATGGAGGAATGAATTTATTCTCAAGCCAAAGAGCAACTATTTCGTCTATTCCTCTCTTTCTCCCTTCCTCTCTTTCTTTCTTTCTTGCTTTCTTCCTTTCTCTGTCTTTCTCTCCCTCTCTTTCTGTTTCTTCCACTCCTTTTTGTCACGCCCTCTGTCGTCGGCAATGATCTGGTCTGAGATTAAAAAGGAAATATGAGAGTATTACTGCTGGGCTTTGTGGTATAACGTGAATTGGACCATCTGCCGTTGCGAGTTTCAACGTTGTAATTATCGTCACGTTGTGCGCAGGCCGACAAACGAGACTGTAGCTATATATATATATATACATATATATATATATATATATATATATCGCGTGGTCAAAGGCGAAAGAGCGTATTACGCGGTGTAAAAGCAGAAGAGATACGACCTTTGGCCTCTAGGCACTTTTAAATTGGCGCGATATATCGCATATCTGATATCATAAGGGCGTATGCGATTTTTATAAATATTGAATAAACGCCCTTATGATTTCCGACACGCGATATATGGGTATACATGGCCGTTATATCTGTATAGGTCAACTGGGGTGAGACGCTCATTCGCCTTTTATTCCTTTTACTCGACGTCGTAGTTGGACAAGCCAAACGTGGACATTTCACATGGCACACGCGAAACTGGCGAATATTTCCCCTCCACCCACCCACCCCCACCCCTCTTTTATGTCACAACTTCCCATTGGTACCATTTTCCCTGGCGGAGAATTCTCACTCCGCGGTCTCTCATTCTCTATCTCAACTTGGTCCCTTACCACAGCCAACGAAAAATAAGCCATTTACCCTCTCTTATTCGCAACCCTTTCCACGCGTTTACTGTCGCGCTGTGATGGGGGAAAAAGTAGAACCGAGGAATTTGCCGAACGTGCAGAAAATTGCACGGGGTTAAAGTTTATATCGCGTGCATAATGAGGGAACAGCGGCGTTTGTTATACGTCAGAAAGAGAGGGAGAGAGGGAGAGAGGGGGAGAGAGAGGGAGAGAGAGAGAGGGAGAGAGAGAGAGAGAGAGAGAGAGAGAGAGAGAGAGAGAGAGAGAGAGAGAGAGAGAGAGAGAGAGAGAGAGGGAGAGGGAGAGGGAGAGGGAGAGGGAGAGGGAGAGAGAGAGAGAGAGAGAGAGAGAGAGAGAGAGAGAGAGAGAGAGGGAGGGAGAGGGAGAGAGAGGGAGAGGGAGGGAGAAAGATAGAAAAAAGGCAAGTGGATCAGTGTGTAACAAGCACTGAACTCTATATACCAGAGTTCAGTGGTATCTGGCAGCAACGAGGTGTCCTGAGGGTTCGGCCCAGAGACGACAAACGACCACTTGTTTTTTATGTGCATACCGTGCAAGAAGACGGGGGATGTTTTAATGCCAAAAGGACCACGAGAGGCCGTCTGACACAAGCCGACTTTTACTACTTTCGATCGGGGTGTGTTTGGAAAGAGAGAGAGAGAGAGAGAGAGATCTATATCGGTCATTGTATCGGATGGGTCGTTAATCAAATGGAAAATTGGACGTATTATTTATATACACGATCGTTGCCTATGGATTTTACGATAATGGATAAATTTACATTTTTTTTTTTTCACCACCGTCATTTTAAAGGGAGGTTGCTTTTGTACGTATGTCAGGGAGCAGCTTTTGCATTTTTTCCATTTTTCATACTGCTGAAGCTTCCATTTGCCGTTGGTAGATGTCAAATTTGTTCTGGTTATTCGACCCACTTACTGGGAACGTTTCAAAGGTCTATTTTACGCTCGTCCGCTCGTCCTAGTGCGTGTGTGTGTGTGTGTGTGTGTCGGAGACACAACATGCGCGATGTGCTCTATCTATACATTTCTGTCATTCCGGCACTTTCATATGGTTCCTGGCGACAGAGAGAGTGGTGGTGCGGGATCTGTGGCGCGATCCGTTTGATCCTCGGTAGCAAACGGCAAGGTTAAACCGCGCGCTTAACCAAATTCTAAAGCTCTCGCTCCTGTACTCAGCACGTTCCCCTTCCCTTTCTTGCTCTGTCTCTCACTCGCTCTCTCTCCCTCCCTCCCACTCTCTCTCTCTCTCTCTCTCTCTCTCTCCCCTCCACCCCCACACCGCTCTCTTTCTCCCCCCACCAACCACTCTCTTTCTCTCTCTCTCTCTAAAACCATCATTTTCTACTACTGATGTACCCCCAACTAAAGAGTTAACTCGACAAGTGGCTTCACCCACTCGGTGTCTGTTAATTGGCTCTCTGGAGCTTTAATATATATCCCAGGCAGATGCTCCTACGCGATAATAAAATTATTCAATAAATTATATGATAAAAGAGGCATCGAATTGTCTATAAACACCGGGAGAAAAAATTTAGTGCAATTAATTAAATTTTACTTCAATCTTGTCCAACTAAATTATTTGTTTGACTTAATTATGTAAATCATTTATTTGAGTGCATTGGTTAAATGTGTTCGTTTAGTTAAATCAAACAAAATATTTGGAATCAACTAAAAGAATTCATACCCATTTAGTTGACTTTGAATATTTTTTTATATCAAGTCGATGGCTATTGAGAGATTCGACTATGACGCCACTTGCAAAATTGCTGATGCACTTAATGGATGCTCTCAGCAGGGAAGAGTAATCGAAAGAGAAGAGCCTGAAGGGGGTCTCTCTCTCTCTCTCTCTCTCTCTCTCTCTCTCTCTCTCTCTCTCTCTCTCTCTCTCTCTCTCTCTCTTTCTCTCTGCTCCGCTTTCCTCTCCTCTATCTATACACATGATCATTTTCGCGTGTCTTGTGCATGTCCTCGACGGTCTTAAGACCGCATCAAAGTGTGCATGCGGCTTGTAATGGATTCTATTCCCGTGGGAAATTGATACGAGAAAATTGTGAGTATGGTAAAGCAGCAAAATTGAGAGTAAGAGAGAGAGAGAGAGAGAGAGGGAGAGAGAGAGAGAGAGAGAGACGAACGTGGCCAACACACAGTAAAGAGTAATGAAGCTTTTTGCTATTCCCTCGTACGCACTCGAAGCGACCGAACTTAGGATATATAGGACGTCATGGAATAGCAGCGGAGGCGAAACATGCCGAAGAGTATACGAAAGCTACCCGGTACATAGGTTTGTCGCAAGTCGACCCGAAGCTTCGTGCACCGAGCAAAAATGAATGAAGCGACTCCTCTCTGGAGGGCAACAGCCTCTCACATCTCGTCCAAGCAGAGCAGCTCCATCACCAACGAGAGTGAGAGAGATTCATGGAGGGTGCAACGTTAATTCAATTGTGGTGAAGAACGCAGAGTGGGTGAGTCCCTCAAACGAGCTTTTGCAAAAGTGACTATATATATATATGGATGGAAGCATCTCACTTAAACGACTGACACATCTATATCCATCGAAAGAAAAATTGAATAATAACTTTTTTGATCTCTAAAATTCTGTTGCAAAAGTGACTATATATATATGGATGGATGGAAGCATCTCACTTAAACGACTGACACATCTGTATCCATCGAAAGAAAAATTGAATAATAACTTTTTTGATCTCTAAAATTCTGTTGCAAAAGTGACTATATATATATGGATGGATGGAAGCATCTCACTTAAACGACTGACACATCTGTGTCCATCGAAAGAAAAATTGAATAATAACTTTTTTGATCTCTAAAATTCTGTTGCAAAAGTGACTATATATATATGGATGGATGGAAGCATCTCACTTAAACGACTGACACATCTGTATCCATCGAAAGAAAAATTGAATAATAACTTTTTTGATCTCTAAAATTCTGTTGCAAAAGTGACTATATATATATGGATGGATGGAAGCATCTCACTTAAACGACTGACACATCTGTATCCATCGAAAGAAAAATTGAATAATAACTTTTTTGATCTCTAAAATTCTGTTGCAAAAGTGACTATATATATATGGATGGATGGAAGCATCTCACTTAAACGACTGACACATCTGTGTCCATCGAAAGAAAAATTGAATAATAACTTTTTTGATCTCTAAAATTCTGTTGCAAAAGTGACTATATATATATGGATGGATGGAAGCATCTCACTTAAACGACTGACACATCTGTATCCATCGAAAGAAAAATTGAATAATAACTTTTTTGATCTCTAAAATTCTGTTGCAAAAGTGACTATATATATATGGATGGATGGAAGCATCTCACTTAAACGACTAACACATCTGTATCCATCGAAAGAAAAATTGAATAATAACTTTTTTGATCTCTAAAATTCTGTTGCAAAAGTGACTATATATATATGGATGGATGGAAGCATCTCACTTAAACGACTGACACATCTGTGTCCATCGAAAGAAAAATTGAATAATAACTTTTTTGATCTCTAAAATTCTGTTGCAAAAGTGACTATATATATATGGATGGATGGAAGCATCTCACTTAAACGACTGACACATCTGTATCCATCGAAAGAAAAATTGAATAATAACTTTTTTGATCTCTAAAATTCTGTTGCAAAAGTGACTATATATATATGGATGGATGGAAGCATCTCACTTAAACGACTGACACATCTGTATCCATCGAAAGAAAAATTGAATAATAACTTTTTTGATCTCTAAAATTCTGTTGCAAAAGTGACTATATATATATGGATGGATGGAAGCATCTCACTTAAACGACTGACACATCTATATCCATCGAAAGAAAAATTGAATAATAACTTTTTTGATCTCTAAAATTCTGTTGCAAAAGTGACTATATATATATGGATGGATGGAAGCATCTCACTTAAACGACTGACACATCTGTATCCATCGAAAGAAAAATTGAATAATAACTTTTTTGATCTCTAAAATTCTGTTGCAAAAGTGACTATATATATATGGATGGATGGAAGCATCTCACTTAAACGACTGACACATCTATATCCATCGAAAGAAAAATTGAATAATAACTTTTTTGATCTCTAAAATTCTGTTGCAAAAGTGACTATATATATATGGATGGATGGAAGCATCTCACTTAAACGACTGACACATCTGTGTCCATCGAAAGAAAAAATGAATAATAACTTTTTTGTTCTCTAAAATTCTGTTGCGTGGGACTTGAGTGCATGTCAAATGACCGATAAGAAGTTTTTTTGGCACATGGAATGAATATCGCTAATTATCTGGAGAACGAGCTACACGTCGTTACAGTAAATTGTAAGAGGGTTTTCTGTGCTATGTGTCGTTGAAGTCTCGACAGTTATTGTTACTTCGGGTCATGAAACCATCGCGTGCATTATTGCTCGATGCGAAGGAGATGCTGATGGTGAACTCTCTGCGAAAAGTGTCTTGATCCTTTCTTTCGATTCTCTATTTTTCTCTTCCGAAGAGCACGTACTTCCGTTTTCTCGTTGAGTCGATGCATACTTCAATGAGAGGGCTGGTGCGTTAGTGGAG
Organism: Dyspetes luteomarginatus; assembly: GCA_963669185.1. Classification (NCBI taxonomy): domain Eukaryota; kingdom Metazoa; phylum Arthropoda; class Insecta; order Hymenoptera; family Ichneumonidae; genus Dyspetes; species Dyspetes luteomarginatus. The sequence goes on along the minus strand of OY769907.1, from coordinate 20,895,098 downwards.
GAGTTTCTTTTTCGTTTTCTCGGGGAGCAAAGTTGTATGGTGATTGAATTGGTTGGCTGTGAGGCGTGGAAAGAGAGAGAGAAAGAGAGAGAAAGAGAGAGAGAGAGAGAGAGAGAGAGAGAGACAGAGAGAGAGAGAGAGAGAGAGAGGGATGAAAATTGGAAGTTCCGACGTTACCAGAGGCTGATGGAAACGACGCCAACCGGTGATAATGGGCGAGCACGTATAATAGTGTGCGGAAGAATAAGAAAGGCCAAAGGAAGGAGAAAAAGAAGACGTAAAAACGGATATCGTATGGTGTTCGAGAAAGAAAGTTCATGACATTCTTGGTTCAGTAGCTTCAAACGACTTTTCTTCAATTCGATATCAACATGGCAGGATCGTCACGTTCTCTCATTTCATATCCTGACCATTTGTACAGCAAGAATTATGCATTGTGAAAAAATAAATTGAATGAAAAATAAAATAATTTGGCAAATGCCAAATTTTAAAACCACAATGGGACACGTCATGATGAAATTTGTTTAATCCAAAACTCCTCTGTTCGTGAAATAAGTGGAGAAAAGTGAAGGAGAGAAAAAGTGAAGTAGAAGTGAGATGAAGCTGGATAAAATTTTCGAAGAAGATGAGTACTTCTCTCCAGTTCTCAACTTTACTGCTCTACGTCATGATGTGACTTTAAGGGCTTTTACTTTCTCTCTTTTTCTCTCTGTATGTTTCACGAGGTCATGCAACAAAAATCGTTGAGAGTATGACGAGCTTTTATTATTTTCCTTGACTACGACGCGCCTCCTCACTGCCTGTCATACAGCCAATATATATATATATATACTGTCACAGACCAAGCTGAAGAACCTTTCATGTTCAGAGTGAACAACCTTCTCACGAGCTCTCTCACTAAGGATAAGTGCATCACGGATCATAAAATTTTACGACAAGCTTACTCTAACATTTTTTTTTTTCACCCCCCACGACCTCTGACTTCTACCTCTTTTCGCCATTCAAACGCCCACCGTGAGCTGCACAGATGCAGAGATGTCGTGTGGCACTCTTTCATTATAATGTATGTACTAGAGATACAGACATTTTCAAAATGGCGGCCTTTGATGCAACGATAAAAGAGCTACTCAGTCAAAGGTCATATTGAATCATGAAACTTTGTAACATCGAATGAATTCACGTCTGTGAGATCGATGGATTAATATAGCATGGAAAATACATTTACTGCGGTCAATTAGACAAATTTGTGTGATATGAGATTTTTATTAATCGATCGATTTATCTCCATTAGTAAATTTTTCCAAGCTGCATCGGCTAAAAACTACTTTTTGGTCTGGTCTAGCGTTGAATTACCTCCTTGACTCGTATGAAATATAATAGAGCGAGGTTAAACGAGCCCAGGTCAAGCAACTGCTTGAGATTTATTGAATTCCCGATGGTTTAACACGAAGAATGTGTGAGATATGCCCATACCGAGAGAGATCTCGTCGGGTTAACCGTATTCCCGGATTAGTTAAGGAGGCAAGGAAGCCCCGGTGCCCCTTGAGAGTTTGTCGGGGAATTTGAGCCAGGGAGGTCGGCTGGAATGAACCAGCGCGAGACGAGCGAGCGAGCGAGAGGGAGAGAGAGAGAGAGAGAGAGAGAAAGAGGGAGAGAGAGAGAGAGAGAGAGAGCGAATGGTCTGAGGTAGTTCCGTGCCAGGTTCTTGCTGAGGTGCTGAGTCGGTTTCCGGAGTCTCTCAAGGCCAATCGGGGACTTTCAGCGGATGAAGGGATTTCGCTGGGCCGGGCTTGGGTTAATTAAACTCAACTGATATCTCGTCCAGGTGGTCTGATATAGACGTTCTTATTCTCAAGACTGGGGAAAATCTACCGATGCAAAGTGTCTCTTCCGTACAGTCACGAAGGAAAGGAAGCTGAGATCTCTGATAGAAATCACAGCGGTAAAATAGATTTTCAGTTGATCGCAAATGAATATAAAAAAATCGAGAGAGAGTGAATTGTCGCTGTACAGATAACTCGCTCACAAGTAAATTTCTTCTATTCCAGGTCCCCAAACTCGATAAGTAATAAAATAGAATTTGGTGATAAAAGAGACGAGAGAAATTTGGAAGCTGACAGTGCTCTCGTCGGTATTTTTGTACAGAGTCAAAAGAGGAAACGGAAATGAAATGGTAATAAGGAAAGGAATAAGGAAATGGTTTAGCCAGAGTGGATCAACTCTATTATCTATGCTGAAGTGAGTTACTTCGAGGTTTGCATAGTTATGTTTCTGGTTTGGATAATGAGGGAGGAATACGAGGGGGAAAGGGAGGGAATTGAAGGGCGGGAATTGAAGGGAGTTAATTCCAGGTTTGCATATATATGTTTGTGGTTTGGATAATGATGGAGGAATACGAGAAGAGCATATTGGTTCCCTTCTGATGTTGAAACTAAATACTGTTGTTAAATGATATGCCGATAATTAAACGATCGTACGCGGTGGAAATTGTTAGTTGCACTAAATAATATCTTCGTCGAGTCAATCTCGTTGTTTCTATAATTTCTCATGTATCGTTCACGTTATCTCGTGCACTTGGGTGCATCGATGGATCGGTTAGCAGATGTAACAGGCAGTATCGAGTTGTCTCACACGTCGCCTCATCACTGCGAGCTACAACGATTTCTCTTCATGTATTTCGTAAACTCAGTACTCAATGGCAAAGCTTTCCTGTGCTATGCCTTATGTACGTTTCTCATTAATGGCGATGATGTTCAAAATTCACTGAGCAAGGGGTGAGCGAGGATATACGGTAAAGCAATCACATTTTCAAATGCTATTTACATGAAGTGTACTCAGTGGATGAAAACGTTTCGACGTCTAGCGAAGCAGAGAGAGAGAGAGGGAGAGAGAGAGAGAGAGGTAGAGAGGGGGAGAGAGAGAAAGAGAGGTAGAGAGGGGGGAGAGAGAGAGAGAGAGAGAGAGAGAGAGAGAGAGAGAGAGAGTGAGGTAGAGAGAGAGGTAGAGAGGGAGGGAGAGAGAGAGAGAGAGAGAGAGAGAGAGAGGAGGGGAGAGAGAGAGAGAGAGAATTGCAATCGAATCGAGGGAAGTAACGGGCCAAGAGACACGGAAACGGACATTGAGTACGCATTGAGGTACAAAATAATAGCAGCGAGACTCAAATGCTCTGTAGAGTTCTCAATCAGAGGTGAAGCGAGTACGTGGGCCTCGCACCAACGATTGCCAAACAGCAACGACTGATTGAATTCTGAATGGGGACTCTCACAGTTCTCCTTCACGTTTATATGTACATCTCTTGCCAACTCTAGCATACGAATTTACTATCCGTGTACCAGTTCTATAGCGAGAGTGTGAGAAGTTTCGTTCCTCATGAGACTCTCGACCAGATCTCGCTATACGATAGAAAGAGAGAGAGAGGGGGGGGGGCGAACGTGCGTTCAAGTCGTTCCAAGTGCATCGAGATATTTCCTGAGAATGGGGTGCAATATTGGTAGGGATAAAGGAGAACAGTAAGGATCGCGATTGAGAAGGAAATGGAGCAGACTAGAGAGAGAGAGAGAGAGAGAGAGAGAGAGAGAGAGAGAGAGAGAGAGAGAGAGAGAGAGAGAGAGAGGGACGGAGAGCTGATACGTATAAAAGGAGCTCGTATTAAAACTGCATACAAGTGTGCCGATCGAGACTCAAGACACCAATATAACTGAGCTAAACTTTCTCTCTCTCTCTCTCTCTTTCTCTATACACATATATGTGTGTATATATATATATATATCTTTAGAAAACGAGTACCTTTTAGGCGTATATAAATTCTCCACATTGCGTGATAAGGAGACTCGTAGAATTTCCATGCACAGTTACGTGCAAGAATGTGTTCGTTATATGCACAGATACACATCTCCAAATGGAGACATAAAGGGAGGAAGGGAGAGAGCCATTTTGCTGAGGTCTTCATTCAGTGTGTACACACGCGAGGACAGAAAGAGACAGACATTCTGAAACCCTCCTTAGTCCTTAATCCTCAGTGGTGGATCCTTTGAGATAGTTTGGGAACTAAGGTAAGAATCTTATATATATATATATATATATATATATATATATATATATATACAGCACGAAACCAATGGATCCAGGGAAAATACAAGCTTTGAAGACAAGACACACACACATATATATATATAGGCGAAATCGAAACCGAGCTTCGAGACGAGAAATAGACAGACATAGGTGGCAGGAGCTCCAGCTACATACAATATGTTGCGTTAAACTTTCAATTACCCACAAGAGTCTAAGAGAGGAAGCAATATGTTTACCGTGTGTACCAACCAATACCGTAGAGGAAGATTCGTTAGTGGTTTCAGCTTGTTCCGTTTCAACGGAGACAAATGCGACTGAATGACGTGAAATTTTCAGGGCAGAAACCACGAGATTTATGCGCATGCCTTCAATCGCAAACATACACGCATATATATATATATATATATATATATATTGATGAATAAATTAAAATTACATGCATGAGATACAAATCTCACGGTGGAAAATCACGAGTGACCCTCGGGTCGCGAATAGATAAATATAAGTGACATTTCTCTTTTACTTGAGTCCCAATGTCCTCTGTACTATATATATATATAGTTATGTATATATATATATACAGAACGAAGGGAATTTCAAGCAGGCGCATTAGTTTCGGTGGGATTAATCGTGCAAGTGCTGGTCCAGCAACGAGAGCGGTCAAATTGGCGGGGTGGGGAGGGGGAGGGGGAGATGGTCGAGCAACAAGAGGTGTCCGGCAAACCGCAGCCACTCACGAATCCAGCTGGCTATTTCGGAACTACCTCGACGTATATATCGTTTTTTGCCCTCACAAAAATGGTACAAAATGTCAAAACCGATGTGTCCTCGAAGACCAAGAAAGAAGTCTACAAGCACTTTCACGAGTGGATAAATAATAATTGATGCAAAAGTTTTCGTCAGCTGTTCAATTTTTGTCTTGTGCCTGATTGGGAAAAACTTTTTATGATACTTTCAATGCTGTAAATTCAGCATATGTGTCATGAAAAAAAAAAAAAAAAAATTGAAATGTGTGACGATCAAAGATGGACCAATGAAGATATCCGGATTTATCCGGATATCTTACCTATTTACCTTATTTTAATAAGGTGGAGGGAGAGAAGGAGCACTCCATCCCTTTCGGACTCACCCCCTAAGCCTAAAGTCCCACGTAAGTTTTGAAAAAGTTTTTTGCCCCCACAAAAATGTTACAAAATGTCAAAACTCACGTGTCCTCGAAGACGAAAAAAAAAATCTACAAGCACTTTCACGAGTGGATAAATAATAATTGATGCAAAAGTTTTCGTCAGCTGTTCAATTTTTGTCTTGTGCCTGATTGGGAAAAACTTTTTATGATACTTTCAATGCTGTAAATTCAGCATATGTGTCATGAAAAAAAAAAAAAAAAAATTGAAATGTGTGACGATCAAAGATGGACCAATGAAGATATCCGGATTTATCCGGATATCTTACCTATTTACCTTATTTTAATAAGGTGGAGGGAGAGAAGGAGCACTCCATCCCTTTCGGACTCACCCCCTAAGCCTAAAGTCCCACGTAAGTTTTGAAAAAGTTTTTTGCCCCCACAAAAATGTTACAAAATGTCAAAACTCACGTGTCCTCGAAGACGAAAAAAAAAATCTACAAGCACTTTCACGAGTGGATAAATAATAATTGACGCAAAAGTTTTCGTCAGCTGTTCAATTTTTGTCTTGTCCCTGATTGGGGAAAACTTTTTATGAGACTTTCAATGCTGTAAATTCAGCATATGTGTCATGAAAAAAAAAAAAAAAAATTGAAATGTGTGACGATCAAAGATGGACCAATGAAGATATCCGGATAAAATAAGGTGGAGGGAGAGAGGGAGGGACGTAGTTTTCGCTCTAGAAGATTGAACATGCGGTATCCAGCACGAACACTGCTAGGGGTAATATAACCCCGGCGCATATATATATCTCGTTCAAGATTTTGGACTCTCCCCCGAAGCCTAAAGTTCCACGCGAGTTTTGAAAAAGTTTTTTGCCCCCACAAAAATGGTACAAAATGTCAAAACTCACGTGTCCTCGAAGACGAAAAAAAATTCTACAAGCACTTTCACGAGTGGATAAATAATAATTGACGCAAAAGTTTTCGTCAGCTGTTCAATTTTTGTCTTGTGCCTGATTGGGGAAAACTTTTTATGATACTTTCAATGCTGTAAATTCAGCATATGTGTCATGAAAAAAAAAAAAAAAAATTGAAATGTGTGACGATCAAAGATGGACCAATGAAGATATCCGGATTTATCCGGGTATCTTACCTATTTACCTTATTTTAATAAGGTGGAGAGAGAGAAGGAGCACTCCATCCCTTTCGGACTCACCCCCTAAGCCTAAAGTCCCACGCGAGTTTTGAAAAAGTTTTTTGCCCCCACAAAAATGGTACAAAATGTCAAAACTCACGTGTCCTCGAAGGCGAAAAAAAAGTCTACAAGCACTTTCACGAGTGGATAAATAATAATTGATGCAAAAGTTTTCGTCAGCTGTTCAATTTTTGTCTTGTCCCTGATTGGGGAAAACTTTTTATGATACTTTCAATGCTGTGAATTCCGCATATGTCATGAAAAAAAAAAAAAAAAAATCGAATGTGTGACGATCAAAGATGGACCAATGCAGATATCCGGATAAAATAAGGTGGCTCGTGAAACTGATGTCTCCTCGAAGGCGAAAAAAAAGTCTACAAGCACTTTTACGAGTGGATAAATAATAATTGACGCAAAAGTTTTCGTCAGCTGTTCAATTTTTGTCTTGTCCCTGATTGGGGAAAACTTTTTATGATACTTTCAATGCTGTGAATTCCGCGTATGTGTCATGAAAAAAAAAAAAAAAAATTGGAATGTGTGACGATCAAAGATGGACCAATAAAGATATCCGGATAAAATAAGGTGGAGGGAGAGAGGGAGGGACGTAGTTTTCGCTCTAGAAGATTGAACATGCGGTATCCAGCACGAACACTGCTAGGGGTAATGTCACCCCGGCGTATATATATATATATATATATCTCGTTCAAGCACCCTAGGGCGTCGCTCTCTCACCGTTTCCTCGATGCACACGCGCGACACGCTGATAATTACTCGGTCGCGGAAGGAGAGAGCACAGCCTGGTAAAATCCCATTTCTATGCGCGAGAGCTAGGCTGCTGCTTCTTCCCTCTCGTCTCTTTTTCTCGCTTCTCTATGTGCACCCACACATGCGAGCGACCTGACACTCACATTTTCTTTTACACAAACACACACACGCACGTGCTCACACATTTGTATATATTGCGGGGTCTCGGGACGGATGGTGGGGGAGGTGAGAGGGGTGAGGAGGTGAGGAGGTGAGAGGGTGAATTTTCCATATTACGAGAGCGAAGCCCGAGTTAGTTGGCGCTTGCTGGTGGATGAGAGGAATGGAAATGGAAGGGGAAGTACCTGCGGAAAATTGAGTCTACCGGTCGTTAAGACATTTGAACAGTGTGCGCACGAACGAGCCCCCAGCACACGCGGAATGGTGGCCGTGAAAGGGGTGAGAGGGCAGGGTTGATATCCTCGGGTAATGCGAGAGCGAAGTAACTCGCGGAGCGAAAGCGCGAAAGAGCCAGAGACTGAGAGAGGGAGGGAGGAGAGGAGAAAAGCTGAGAGCAGAGAGCATCATCGCGGCGAGACTTCGTTACAACTTTGTAATAATAATTACCGGTTGCGCGAATTATACCTTTTATCATGTAAAGTCTCGACCGTATACTCGTTTATGCTCTGCCGGTATAATATATGGCTTATGTTAACGTACTTTTTTCCAAGATTTTCTACACAATAAAAAAAAAAAGAAAATTTCATTTGTGAGCAACGAAATATATTTAGTTGACACATGCAAAGGCTTATGTTGACGTAGTTTTTGCCAAGATTTTCTACACACTAAAAAAAAAGAAAATTTCATTTGTGAGCAACGAAATATATTTAGTTGACACACTTAGTTGACACACTCAAAGGCTTGTGTTGACGTAGTTTTTTCCAAGATTTTCTACACAATAAAAAAAAAGAAAATTTCATTTGTGAGCAACGAAATATATTTAGTTGACACACTTAGTCGACACACTCAAAGGCTTGTGTTGACGTAGTTTTTTCCAAGATTTTCTACACACTAAAAAAAAAGAAAATTTCATTTGTGAGCAACGAAATATATTTAGTTGACACACTTAGTTGACACACTCAAAGGCTTATGTTGACGTAGTTTTTGCCAAGATTTTCTACACACTAAAAAAAAAGAAAATTTCATTTGTGAGCAACAAAATATATTTAGTTGACACACTTAGTTGACACACGCAAAGGCTTTGACGTAGTTTTTTCCAAGATTTTCTACACACTAAAAAAAAAGAAAATTTCATTTGTGAGCAACGAAATATATTTAGTTGACACACTTAGTTGACACACTCAAAGGCTTATGTTGACGTAGTTTTTGCCAAGATTTTCTACACACTAAAAAAAAAGAAAATTTCATTTGTGAGCAACAAAATATATTTAGTTGACACACTTAGTTGACACACGCAAAGGCTTGTGTTGACGTAGTTTTTTCCAAGATTTTCTACACACTAAAAAAAAAGAAAATTTCATTTGTGAGCAACGAAATATATTTAGTTGACACACTTAGTTGACACACTCAAAGGCTTATGTTGACGTAGTTTTTGCCAAGATTTTCTACACACTAAAAAAAAAGAAAATTTCATTTGTGAGCAACGAAATATATTTCGTTGACACACTTAGTTGACACACGCAAAGGCTTATGTTGACGTAGTTTTTGCCAAGATTTTCTACACACTAAAAAAAAAGAAAATTTAATTTGTGAGGAACAAAATATATTTAGTTGACACACGCAAAGGCTTATGTTGACGTAGTTTTTGCCAAGATTTTCTACACACTAAAAAAAAAAAAAAAATCATTTGTGAGCAACGAAATATATTTAGTTGACACACTTAGTTGACACACACAAAGGCTTATGTTGACGTAGTTTTTTCCAAGATTTTCTACAAACTAAAAAAAAAGAGAATTTCATTTGTGAGCAACAAAATATATTTAGTTGACACACTTAGTTGACACACTTAGTTGACACACGCAAAGGCTTATGTTGACGTACTTTTTTCCAAGATTTTCTACACACTAAAAAAAAAGAAAATTTCATTTGTGAGCAACAAAATATATTTAGTTGACACACTTAGTTGACACACGCAAAGGCTTATGTTGACGTAGTTTTTGCCAAGATTTTCTACACACTAAAAAAAAAGAATTAAAAAAAGAATTTAATTTGTGAGTAACAAAATATATTTAGTTGACACCCCCTTAATCAGTTATTTTTTATTATATTTATTGTATATTTATTAGATTTGTATAAAAATATTTATTTCTCCATATACACAACTATAAAATTTGCCAATCGTTAAGAAATCCTGGAAATAAATTATTTCCTCAGTGCAGATAACGCGAAAGGCTCGCTCAAAATTCTGCTCCATTTTCTAGCACTTTCTTTTTTTAGCTTCAATTCATTTATTATCATCGAACTCTTGACTCCGAAAATTCATTCATTGTAAAATTCATGGAAGGGAAAAAAAAAGTTTTCTTATTATAATACGTTTTAATTGCGAGTTAAACATCGTTGAACCGCGACTTGTCTTAATTTAACCCTTTAGATATTTCAATGGACCAGACGAAAAAAAGTCAGATCGAGCATTGGTGTAAAATGAACTCTGACCCATTGTGGTTACACGAAACTATTGAAACAGATTCATTCAATTCCGTTTTAAGTTTCGTCTGCGAAATATCCTCATTATGAATCATTGAATTCCATTGCGAAATCAAATTGTCAATAATGTTGGTCGTGTCCCGCGTTGTCTACTCATTCGCATAATTAACGTAACGATATAATAAAAATTTATCTCGTAACGATTGAATTCCCCGTGCCAATTCCATTGCGGCTACAAAATGAACGCGATACTGTGATCGATCAGCGTGAATGAGACAATCGAACTTTTTATCATATTTATATTCTCCTATGTGCTATGTCACTCTATATACATGTCAATCTACTGTTTCCGAGCAACACCGAATCCCGGAGGGTATAATCGCGAGTAATGTATACGTCCATATATATATATATGTAACGTTCAGACCTATATATATATATATATATACATATGTATATATATACATATGTATATATATATACATATATAGGTCTGAACGTTACATAACCATCGACATATTGGTGTGCGCAGGATTACGCGATGGGACGTAAAAAGGGACGAAGCTTTGCGAAAGAGATTGCGAGAGTTGACAGAAAACGGGAAATGGCTGTATAGGGAACGAAGGTGATGCTGGATCGGAAGTAGACGATGTTGCGAGAGACGCGAACGAGTAATATAATCGCTGAGAGACCACGTTTGTATGCAACATATGCTATTGCTGCTATATATATATGTGTATATGTATATATATATATATATATATATATATATATATATATATATATATATATATATATATGTATATATATATATATATTCTATACTATATTATAGTATTACTGGAACATTGTTGTGTTGCCACTGAAATTACGTTAGAGGGACGACAATGGCGTCGATAGCACACCGTAGAGAGTATGGAGGAACGTCTCGTCGTTTGCGTCAGATCCCCTCCGCATTGTACACCAGGGGGATGCAACGCGAATGAAAACGAGATAGAGGGGAAGCTAGAAAATCTATATATATATATATATATTAAGGGAGGATGTGT